>JARSSU010021582.1:0-27268 GCA_029619165.1 Eurosta solidaginis | reverse complement strand
TTTAACACCTGGAATGTGTTTGTATGACCTTGGTATCAAACGGAAGGTATTAAAGAGTATTTTAAAAGGGAGTGGGCCTTAGTTTTATAGGTGGACGCCTTGTCGAGATATCGCCATAAAGGTGGACCAGGGGTGACTCTAGAATGTGTTTGTACGATATGGGTATCAAATTAAAGGTATTAATGAGGGTTTTAAAAGGGAGTGGCCCTTAGTTGTACATGTGAAGGCGTTTTCGAGATATCGACCAAATGTGGACCAGGGTGACCCAGAACATCATCTGTCGGGTACCGCTAATTTATTTATATATGTAATACCACGAACAGTATTCCTCTCATGATTCCAAGGGCTTTTGACTTCGCCCTGCAGAACTTTTTCACTTTATATTACTTAATATGGGAGATGTCACACCCATTTTACAAAGTTTTTTTCTGAAGTTATATTTTTCGTCAATAAACCAATCGAATTACAATGTTTCATCCCTTATTTTCATATTTGTTATAGAATTATCGCATTTTTTTAATTTTTCGTAATTTTCGATATCGAAAAAGTGGGCGTGGTCGTAGTCGGATTTCGGCCATTTTTTATGCCAAGATAAAGTAAGTTCAGATAAGTACGTGAACTAAGTTTAGTAAAGATATATCGATTTTTGCTCAAGTTATCGTGTTAAGGGCCGAGCGGAAGGACAGACGATCGACTGTGTATAAAAACTGGGCGTGGCTTCAACCGATTCCGCCCATTTTGACAGCACACAATTACCGTCGTAGAATCTATGCTCCTACCAAATTTCAAAAGGATTGGTTAATTTTTGTTCGACTTGTGGCATTAAACGTATTCTAGACTAATTAAAAGAAAAAGGGCGGAGCAACGCCCATTTTGAAATTTTGTTTTATTTTTGTATTTTGTTGCACCATATAATTACTGTAGTTGAATGTAACATAATTTACTTATACACTGTAAAGATAATAAATTTTTGTTAAAATTTGACTTACATTTTTTTTTAAAAGTGGGCGTGTTCTTCATCCCGATTTTCGTGATTTTTATTTACCGCGTATATAATAAAGTAGTAACGTTTCTGCCAAATTTCATCATCTTATCTTCAACGACTGCCAAATTACGGCTTGCAAAACTTTCAAATTACCTTCTTTCAAAAGTGGGCGGTGCCACGCCCGATTGTCCAAAACTTTACTCATTTTTATTCTACGTCATAAGTTCAACACACCTAGCAAGTTTCGTCTCTTTATCCGTCTTTGGTAATGAATTATCGAACTTTTTGGATTTTTCGAAATTTTCGATATCGAAAAAGTGGGCGTGGTTATAGTCCGATTTCGTTCATTTTAAATAGCGATCTGAGATGAGTGCCCAGGAACCTACATACCAAATTTCATCAAGATACCTCAAAATTTACTCAAGTTATCGTGTTGACGGGACGGATGGGCGGACGGACATGGCTATATAAAATTCTTTTTTCGCCCAGATCTGTTTGATATATAGAAGTCTATATCTATCTCGATTAGTTTATGCCGTTACGGATTGCGGTTATGCGAACAAAGTTAATATACTCTGTGAGCTCTGCTCAGCTGAGTATAAAAACAGTCCTTGATGTGTGCAAGAAAAACCACACAATTATTTTCATATGACAGACCAACATCTATCCGATGAAAACAAATATTTGGCGCCGGTACTGCAGATTGACGTAGGTCCGCCATAGGTGCGAAATCTATCGGTAGTATAAACTTGTTTGATTTTCGTGAGTGGGGGAAAGAAAATTGGTTTCGTAAATTGAGTTTGGTGCAATGGCAGATTTGTCGTTTTGTATTATTTTTGATCGAGACGAGAGTCTCAACTCAGTAGCTTTTTCGAGTGTTTCTATTGGGATATCGTAAACTTCTACTTGGGATTTGACTTTATGTATAGCTGTTTTGCATGTACATTTTGTTATTGTTTTTATTTTAATTGTTTCTGCTCTTGTTTGAGTGGCTGGGCAATTTTTGTTGTGGCTCTATGGGCATGACTGTAATTTATGTATTTTACCTCTTTGCACATGGTAGGGTCGTGGCCGTTTGCAGTACATACCTCGCATTTTTCTTCACTTCTACAGTATTTTTTGGTGTGACCTAATTTGAAGCAGTTTTTTCATTCGATAGGTACTTGTATGTATTGTTCGACTTTACAGACGAGGAAACCCAATTTTTATTTCTTTCGGAATATCGTATTTGTTGAAGGAGATGAGTAGATGAGTATGTAGTGAGGTTTGCACAAGCTCACCATTTACATATTTGTATATCTCTTGACAGAATGTAACAACGTAGTCCTAGGCCTTCAACAATATCTGCATTAAATGAGTGTCGTAGGGAGGGTGCAAATATTACGCCCTTGATTGTGTCTAAGGTTGGATGCAACTCTGCTGTTATGGGACAGATATTTACTAGGTTCTTTGCTGTAAGAAACTTATTTGTCTGCATGTCGTTTTTAGTTAGCACTAACAATTTTCGTCCCGGGTGAACGATATTTGTTGCGGCGGTTCGGCACAAATATTTTCGAGTGCTTTTGATACGAGAAATATATTGTAGTTGTTCATAGGTTTATCTGCCACTGTATTATATTTTTAGGGCACTGCGCCTTGAATTGGGGATTTTCTGGCCTAGTAATGGGAACGAAGTAGTACTATTGATGTTGACTTCACTTTCTTTCCCTTCTGATTAGGAGATTTACGGACACTGTCTCCTGGATCAAGTAAAGGATAATAGCTTCCTCTAGAGGAGGACGCCATCTTACACGAAACCGCTACTTATTTAAAGCACCAGTAATTAAAGATAATTCTAGCAACCACGTGCGAATTAAGTGTTAAAAGGGAATATAAAGAATAGTAAGCAACAACAATTGTTAATGAGAAAGCGATCGACTTTGTATGTTCTCTATGAACCTGCAATTGTATCTCTTTAACAAAATAAGTTTTACCAAACTGCTGAAAAATATATAAGGTAATATTAACCATAACTAATATTTTATTACTCTTGAAAAGATTTAGAATTTATTACTGGCCAAAGGCCACAGTAGTTATTTGCCTAATTTAACGTTTATTTATGTAAATTAATTATGTAAATAAATTTTTAAATAAATAAAAATAAAGCGAAGTTGCTATCCGTCCAGAAAATGGGGTTCATTTTTGCAATTTTTGTACTGAATTTCTCGGGGGTCCTTGCCCAAAAACTTATTGATAATAACAAGAGTGCAATGACATAATTTCAGATATAATTTGCATATTAACTTCTATGCAATATCTTATGATGTTTTTATAAAAAAGGACTGTTAATTCGGTATAGTTGGAATAAATTTCGTGGCGTCAAACTTTTGTACCTTCGAAAGTTTGCGTACGAAATAAAAATGACGTCCAACGTGGGGCACTATAGTAGCTACATTAATTGATTGCAAATCCTAGCTGATATGTCATAACATCGACCTTGGATAGGTCCACAGCGAATTCGAGAAATCCGAGACCGAAGTGCTTTCGCCTTGTTCTGTCAAAATCGAAAATACTAAGAGTGATTTCATTTGATTCAGGGCGTTGTGTAGTGTAACCTTTTCAATGGGTTGCCACCGCAATTTAAAGATTAACCAAGTCGGTATAGTATTTTAACGGGTCAATTTTCCAGAACATACCGGATCTGTATTCGTCCAAGGACCATCAGCATCAATAAAAATAGTATCCTTATCGCTAAGAGAAGAAAAAAAGAAGATGAAGCTACTTCATAGCTCCACTTTGTCATCTTACTAAAGTAAGTAGGATCAGAATATTGAAATGCACTGTATGTTTACTCATAGTGACTAATTGCCCATCACATTGCTAGCATGCGCTTGGCTGATATTGTAGGTTTAATCGCGAATTCAGTGCGTAAGTATTCGAAATAAAGAAAGCGATTTGGGACACACTCCTGCCATCTTCGCGTACCGTAGCCATAACATACTTTATTGCGATTTCTATTCCTAGACACTGAGAGATGACCTTAAAATTTGTTGAAACCTACCAAATTTTTGCAAAAGTTTCTTTTCTTTTCCTTCTTTTTGATAAAAAGTCGATAACTTTTCGGTAATAAATCGTTTGCATGTCGATAATTAATTTGTAAAACTATAAACACAAATGGATTCAGGTATTAATTGATGTATTTTAGGCAAACAATCGGTAGCGTTTTAGTAAAAAATCGATAATTTTTTCGATTAAAAATCGATATATTTGTGATAACAAACCGAAAGTTTTTATCTTGTTTACAACTTGCCCATAAATCAGAAAGAAGAAAAGAAAAGAAAGGAAAGGAAAGGAAAGAAAGGAAAGATGATTTTCTTTTCTTTTCTTTTCTTTTCTTTTCTTTTCTTTCTTTTCTTTTCTTTTCTTTTCTTTTCTTTTCTTTTCTTTCTTTTCTTTTCTTTCTCTTTCTTTCTTTTCCTTTCCTTTCCTTTCTTTTCCTTTCCTCTCCTTTCCTTTCCTTCTTTCCTTTCCTTTCCTTTCCTTTCCTTTCCTATCCTTTCTTATCCTTTCCTTTCCTTCCCTTCCCTTTTCTTTCCTTTCGTTTCCTTTCCTTTCCTATCCTTTCCTTTCCTTTCTTTGCTTTGCTTTCCTTTCTTTCTTTTCTTTCATTTCCTTTCATTTCTTTTCTTTTCCTTTCCTTTCCTTTCCTCTCCTATCCTATCCTTTCTTTTTCTTTCCTTTCCCTTCCTTTTCTCAGCTGAGCAGAACTCACAGAGTATATTAATTTTGTTCGCACAACGGTACCCCGTAACGGCATAAACTAATCGAGATATCTATAGACTTCTATATATCAAATTGATCTGGGCGAAAAAAGAAATTCATTTAGCCATGTCCGTCCGTCCGTCCGTCTGTCCGTAAACACGATAACTTGAGTAAATTTTGAGTATCTTAATGAAATTTGGTAAGTAAGTTCCTGGGCACTCATCTCATATCGCTATTTAAAATGAGCGAAATCGTGCTATAACCACGCCCACTTTTTCGATATCGAAAATTTCGAAAAATCGAAAATGTGCGATAATTCATTACCAAAGACGGATAAAGCGATGAAACTTGGTAGGTGGGTTGATCTTATGACGCAGAATAGAAAATTAAATTTTGGGCAACGGTCGGTGCACCGCCCACTTTTAAAAGAAGGTAATTTAAAAGTTTTGCAAGTTGTAATTTGGCAGCTGAGCATGTAATGTTCGGTTACATCCGAACATAGCCTTCCTTACTTGTTTTCTTTTCTTTTCATACATGCATAACGTTTCCATAGACAACGCCCTCGCTTACATTCCAGATCGCTCCCTACCCTGGGCAAATATGTTTTCAGATCGAAAGATAGAAAATTTCGGAATGCAAAACAGATTTTAACATTTTCGAGCAACTCTAATGCGTACATATTGAGTATATAAAACGTGTACACATGCAAAGTCATAACTTATTCTCTTATAAATTACTAGTCTTAATTTTCATATTAAATGAGCCATTTGCTTGAAATTTCTTCTGAAAACACTCACCAACATACACCAAGGAGCTGGTATGTACATTTTCATTTATGATTAAGCGAGTTAATGAAACTTCCATAATTTTTCCCCCATTCACAGCTGACATGAGTGTCTTGCAGTATTTTATTTGCGGCGCAATTTGAAAGTAAAACCAAACACAATTTCGCAGTCATCAAAATCGCATAATTATTTCGCACTAATTAGCTCATGTCATTGCTGTTGCTGTTGTTGTTGCTGTTGTAGCATTGCTGTCGTCGGTAATGTTGTTGTGTCGTTATGAAGTGTAGGTGAGTCAGAAAGTAAGCTCATTGCTGAAATTGTAAACATACGCATGAGTTGGTAAAGAAAGTCATATTCTACAAAATGTATCCAAATCTTGCTGATTTGATTGTAAAATTTTCAGTAATGAATGATTGAATGAATGACCTCATACAAAGCCCTTTCACTGAAGTATTTATATAATATAGATATTTACTTGTGTTTTTTTGGCGTTATTATTTTTAGATAATCTCCCCTTTTACTTCCATATACTCAATTCATGTTGCCGACTTGTCAGTCTTTTTTCATCGTCTGTTTTTACTTCTCAATCATCGCTTCTGCGCTGCATTTGATCATTGCCTTTTCGAAAATATCTTTGCTGTTGTCTTCATTCTCTCGATTCAGTAGCCACAAGAAATATTCTTTTGCTTGTGTGCGTGAGTTTTATTGTGGGTGTTCTCTTTCAGTGCGCAATGCTTAGGGCGTACAGAGTGCCTGCCTAATTTAGTTAGTGAAACTGACAGATGTCATTGCAAGAGTTATGCTGACAAATAAATTATGATTGCTTGTGCGTTTTTTGTGTGTGTGTGCTACTTTTTTCTTCTTTTGGGGAAAGGAAGATATATATTTATGTTTATATGTATGTTTCTTGGCTCATTTGCGCTTATGAATAATATTATTTGTAGTGTAACGGAAATATCATTCAATGATGTAATGTAATGAGGTGTTTTTACTTTAATAACGCTTGAACATGATATTCAAAAACATACAGCATGATTGTGATGACTACATCGCACATTTGTTGTTGTAAGAGCAAAAATACTCTCTAAGCATGTTGAGAAGTATTCACTAGGAGACAGTCTTTGCTTCTAAATATATTCGAGGCACATATGTACGGCTGAAGAACCATGTTGATTAGATTACGTCGGTTGACGAAACTAGTGTCATGTTAGCAATACAAATTGAGATCACATGATACAACAGTCGCTAGGTCACGTCACATCACACCATCATATAACATTATCAGGCCAATTTTAAAACATGTTCCCTGCGAATTTTTCCTCCCCTCCATAAATTTTCACGGCTTTATATGATTGAGTACAACCTTATATAGAATTGAGTTATATACTAAAACTTTCGAACAAATATTCACTTTGTAATTCTTGTAAGTAAAATGATATCAACATCACAGGATCACGTCACATCGCTAAATCAAATGACGTCCAGTACAAAATATTTTTTTTTGAGATTTAACTGAAAAAGATTTTTGATTAAAAAGCTTGAAATTTAAAACAAAGTTTGCTTCAAGTTCTTGCAAGCAATACCTGAAACGTTTAAAAGCCATATTAGATTATGCCATATTTTTGTTACTAGACGGATGGGGAACGGCATCATCGATTTCCGTGAGATTTGCTCAGCGCAAAAAATAAATACTTAAATAATTAAGGGCGTGGCACCTCATATACAAATAAAATAGTTCATACTGCGTATATCTGGAAGTATTTATGTTAGAGCACTGAAATTCGGCAAAGGGTTATATCAGATGTAACTCCAATGTGGGATAAGGGAAGAGAGCCTTGTTCCCCCTTTCAGTCTTAAAATATGTAGAACGTTTTTGCATCGTTGGAGTGCGAGTGGAAGAGGGGTGGTAATGAGAGTCTTCACGAGAGTGGGAGTGAGAGTGTTAATGCGAGTGCAAGAGGGAGTGGGAGTAGTGAAAGTGAGATTAAGAGTGGGTATGGAGGTGGGAACGAGAATGGCAGTCTGAGTGAGAAGGAGCGGTAGTGGGGAAACAAAAGAGAGGGGAATGAGAGTCCGACCGTGAGAAGTTAAAGGAAAAGGAAAGGAGGTAAATAAAAAGGATGGAAAGAGCAAGGAAGGGAAAAAAGAGTACCTAAAACTCTTGCATACATAAAAGCCAAAACTAAGGCAGAACATACTGTATTATCTGGGCAACATCGCGGGATAAACGGTTGAATGGTTCGAATAACAATTAGCTGATATATATTTTACAGTTATGTAGGTCGCTTGGGTTGTGATATCATACAAAAACAGTTAAATAAGCTACAGATACATATGGTCTCGTTGAATATCATCGATATAGTTTCGAATATGATCAATGTCGGCTCTGGACAAATCCTATGAAAATCTGAATTATTTTATTGGTTATCGCAAAAGCTTGATACTCAACTATGAAGCGACTGAATGACTCCATTTTACCATCTTCCATGCCGCTGTAGCAGGAAGGATTATAAGATGTACCGAAGAGATTTCAATTGAACAGTGATCCATCAGAACCTAGCTCACCTAATAATTTGAGAAGAACACCTGCTATACACCTCTGGTCAAATGGATCTCATTATTCTTCAATAGGTGATAACTACCCAGCGTCTGTTTGCTAACTCGAGGTGCATCTGTATTAGAGATAACCATAACAGACTTAGTTCTATTCATACAGTTTGGATGGTACATTATCTGAAGCTCGGATCGAAGCAATCGCAAGCTAGGTCAAGCACTCCGAAATCACAATCAGTGTTAAACTAGACGTTTTACTATCTGACTGGATCTAAAATTATCTGAATGTAGAAGCATTTGATAGAATCTTAACTACCGCATATTAATGGCTGTAAACTCTTGTTAGAATACACCTTCAGTGATAAGATAGCGTGAACTTACGGTTAAAAGATGCTAGAGGGAGAAGAGGTAAGTGAATTTTGAGCAACACAACATCTACCGAGTGTGTTAGTAATACATAATCTATTTTCTATGACAAGTGTTTACAACCCAGATAAGTAGTTGGGTAGACATTTTTAGGGGGGAGTTTTTAAACTTTAAATGTTTGACTGAATCAGGGTTTCAAAACCGACTTGTAACCAAAAAGCATTTTAGCTAGAAAATGCGGGCGCAAATCCCGCTTATTTTGTCAACTAAAATGTAAGATTTTTGCAAATAAATTGCATTAAATTAAGACCTAAATCTATCAAGTATTTCATAATCCATGTTTAAGAAGCTTAAGAAAGGTCAATTACTTAGTTATGTAACTTTAAATATTATGTAGCTTTTGAGATTCAGGTTTGCACATACTTAAGAATTTATAAAGTTAAAATGTTGTTTAAAATACTCAATTAAATGTTATTAAATATTGCCAAGTGCACAAAAAGATAATGAACTTTGGTAGCCAGAAAAATTGTAAATCTCATCACCACTTTCACATATATTGCAGCACATTTACTGAGAAAGAAATATGGGGTACTTCCTATTAATGTTATTACATTTCATATGAAGTGGGTAGAATTGACTTTATATGCTCGTTTACAACAAGCAAAATTTACCAACATATCGTTAGCTTCGTGAGTGAATGTGCTAAGTGCATTTTTTATGAAAATTGAAGTAACTCCTGTTAAATTTGTTAAATGAACACTTATAGATCAAAACTGTTTTCACATGAGGTAAATATTTATAATAAATACTTACTGACTGAAAAGACTGTGCACCCTTTACTTTGCTTGTGATTCGATGAGCTTTTAATTTTTATCTTTAAATTGTTGCCTAATGGGAATTAGCATATTTGAACTAGTTGATCATTAAAGGAAAGACATTTTTAGTAGTTTCAACAATTGTTTTTGTTTTATGGGATTATCGATAAAGGATTTAAGGTTCGATTCGAGCGCAAGGGCAGCACAATATTGTTTTTTTTTGTGATAATTATTGTTTTGATTACGTTGGCGGTTTTCGAAATGGGCCCATCGCAATATGCCAGTAAATATTTCTTTCTTTTCAGTGTCTCTTAGAAAAACATAATAATTGAAATTCAATTATTATAAGCCGGTGTTAAGCTGATAAATTCTTAAATATATGTATAAACTGAACACACCATTAAACAAACATACATAAATATTGTTGTTTTTATTTTTTTTAGTTTTTCTATAATTGAAATTTTTTATTTTTTTTGGAATAGTAGGTATATAATTTTTCAAACAATCTGCCATAGCTGCGTAGATAGATCCATTTGGAAAAAAAAACAATAATTAATATAAAAAAAAATTTTTGTTCTGTCCTTGAGCTTCCTTTACCAGTTTTGGTAACTTTTGTATACGTTTTTTCGGGGAAAACAACCTTGGCTTTGCAAATTTCTATGTAATATGTACAGTGGCTTTTAAATTTACGACTTGCAAAACTTGTGAGCAGTGTCACGCCCCTTTACCAAAATTTTACCAAATTTATGTTTTTTGCCATAAGTTTCATCACTTTAGCGGCCTTTGGTGATCAAATATCACATATTTTCCATTTTGCGAAATTTCGATATCGAATTTTTTTTAAGGCGTGGTCACCAACCCAAAAGATTCCGTTAATTTTCAGACAGCGTACATTCAGTGAGCAACCTGCGTGCAAAATTACAACATGAAAACTTCAACAGCTTTTTGTTTACCACTTTAAAACTATTAAATTTTCTCCTGCTTAATGTGAGCCGTGCCATGCCCATATTCCAAACTTTGTTCAAATTTAATTTTTCGTCATAAAGTCAACACATAGGTCTCTTTATTGTTCTTTTGTTATGAATTATTGCAATTTTTCATTTTTCGTAAATTTTCGATATCGAAAAAGTGGGCGTGAATTTAGTTCGATTTCGATTGTTTTTGATACCAATGAGTCCAGATAAGCCATTATTCAGAATATTTCAATTTTTCTCAGGTTATCATGGTAATGGACGGACGGACATGTCTTAATCAAAATATTTTTCCATGCTTATAATTTTGATATGAGGAAGTCTATAGCTATCTCGATTCCTTTATGCCAATATGTAAAGCCTTACCTAATCAATGTTATAACACCCATGTATTAAAGTATGCGCTGGGTATACAAATTAATGAAAAACTGACTTATAAAAGGTCCACGTTAAAAAAAAATATATTTGGAAGAAAAGTTCGAAAAGAGCTTAAAACATTGCAATGATTTTGTTTCGAAATATGCCAATAATTGGTATTTAAACAAGAAAAATTGAAGAAGAAGACTGCAGTTTTAGATTCAGAAAATATTAACTCCGAAGCAATTAGGCGTGTTTTTGTCCCCACTGAAAAATTAAAAAAACGGACTTAGCACATTTGCTCACGAAGCCAGCTATAGACATAAGGTATATGTATGTACTTACGTATGTTAAAACGAAATTGTATTCATTGCAACTGCATTGAAGTAATTTTGTTGCAATATCAGATTCAACTCAAAATTGCAATTATGATATTCATGTTAAATGTCTATGACTTGAGGCAAAATAAGTAAGGCTACGATGTGTTACGAAAAGTTTGTTGTCGCAAATGTACTTAACTACAATGTGACGAAACTAGGCAAGAGTTAGGCAATAGAATATGTAAATAAGTGGAAAGTCTTGAGTACCATTAATTTTTAATCACACACATTCGTGAGCACAAGTCATAACAACCTAACTCTAAAATCACACCAGTGCAGAGATCAAAATATTTCAAACCTCGAATATAAAAGTCTTATATACACAAAGGTTATTAAAGCTTTTGATGTTAGCTTAGTTAGTGGATATATTGCGGCCGTGGTGTTGAATTAGTGTGCTCCGCCTACCACATAAAAGGTTCTGGGTTCGCGTTCTGGGCAAAGCAATGTCAAAACAAGTAAGGAAGGCTAAGTTCGTGTGTAACTGAACATTACATATTCATCTGAGAGCTTAGCTGCGTTGGTTTCGTAGATGGTTTATAAGTGGTTTTTAATCCCATATCACATACATTTGGGAAATATCGACGAAATTGTAGACCAAGGTTGGCATTTTTTGGAACGATTTTCCTTCATCCTTTGTTAAATAAGGGAAAATCACGTTGTAGGAAAATGAACCTATGGTAACCCTGGAATGTGTTTGTATTACATGGGTATCAAATGAAAGGTATTAAAGAGTATTTTAAAAGGGAGTGGGCCTTAGTTCTATAGGTGGGCGCGCTTTCGAGATATCGCCATAAATGTGGACCAGGGTGTGACTCTGGAATGCGTTTGTACGATATGGGTATGCAATTAAAGGTATAAATCACGGTTTTACAAGGGAGTGGCCCTTAGTTGTATATGTGAAGGCGTTTTCGAGATGTCGAACAAAATGTGGAGCAGGGTGACCCAGAACATCACCTGTCGGGTACCACTAATTTATTTATATATGTAATACCATGGCGGCCACCGTGGTGTGATGGTAGCGTGCTCCGCCTATCACACCGTATGCCCTGGGTTCGCACCCTGGGCAAAGCAACATCAAAATTTTAGGAATAAGGTTTTTCAATTAGAAGAAAATTTTTCTAAGCGGGGTCGCCCCTCGGCAGTGTTTGGCAAGCGATCCGGGTGTATTTCTGCCATGAAAGCCCTCAGTGAAAACTCATCTGCCTTGCAGATGCCGTTCGGAGTCGGCATAAAACACGTAGGTCCCGTTCGGCAAATTTGTAGGGAAAATCAAGAGAAGCACGACGCAAATTGGAAGAGAAGCTCGGCCTTAGATCCCTTCGGAGGTATCGCGCCTTACATTTATTTATTTTTTTTATTTTATGTAATACCATGAACAGTATTCCTGCATGATTCGAAGGGCTTTTGATTTCGCCCTGCAGAACTTTTTCATTTTCTTCTACTTAATATGGTAAGTGTCACACCCATTTTACAAATATTTGTCCAAAGTTATATTTTGCGTTTAAAAAACCAATCCAATCACCACGTTTCATCCCTTTTTTTCATATTTGTTACAGAATTATGGATTTTTTTCGAAATTTTCGATATCGAAAAACTGGGCGCGGTCATAGTCCGATTTCGCCCATTTTTAATACCAATATAAAGTAAAGTTCATATAAGTACGTGAACTAAGTTGAGTATAGATATATCGATTTTGGGTCAAGTTATCGTGTTAACGGCCGAGCGGAAGGACAGACGGTCGACAGTGTATAAGAACTGGGCGTGGCTTCAACCGATTTCACCCATTTTCACAGAAAACAGTTATCGTTTCATAGACGCTATGCCCTTAGCGAAATTTCACAAGGATTGGTAAATTTTTGTTCGACTTATGGCACTAAAAGTATTCTAGACAAATTAAATGAAAAAGGGCGGAGCCATGCCCATTTTTAAATTTTCTTTTATTTTTGTATTTTGTTGCATCATATCATTAATGGAGTAGAATGTTGACATAATTTACTTGTATACTGTAAAAGTATTAAAAACTTTTTGTTGAAATTGGCTTTCATCATAATATTTCAAAGACTGCAAAATTATAGCCTGCAAAACTTTTAAACTGCCTTCTTTTAAAAGTGGGCGTGACATGCCATTGTCAAAAATTTTACAAATTTTCTATTCTGCGTCATATGATCAACCCACCTACCAAGTTTATCGCTTTATCGTGTTTGTAATGACTTTATCCGGGTTTTTCGAAACATTTCGATATCGAAAAAGTGGGTGTGTTTTATAGTCCGATTTCGTTCATTTTAAACAGCGATCTGTGATGAGTGCCCAAGAAATTTACATACCAAATTTCATTAAGATGCCTCAAAATTTACTCCAGTTATCGTGTTTAAAGGCGGATGGACATGGCAAAATGAATTTCTTTTTTCACCCAGATCATTCTGATATACAGAAGTCTATATATATCTCGACTAGTTTATGCCGTTACGGGGTACCGTTATGCGAACAAAATGAATACACTCTGTGAGCTCTGCTAGCTGAGTACAAAAAGTTGATTCAATTAGAAAGGGAAAAAGAGAAATAAATGATCGGCCTAGTGCATTAACTAGAATTCCAATACTTACTTCAGTTAACAAGGCTACATGTCATACAAATCAACGTGCACATAAAAACAAATACGAGCACAGGACTTCTAACCGTCACTTCATGCAGATTAATGAAGTCATTAAAAGGGCTACACCTTCGAAATAAATAGATCCGAACGAAACAGCAATTCTATTTGCTAAACACCTTGGGCATAAGGGCATCAGCTACCTAATGCACTTTTTCTACTTCTCATTTTTGATTTTGCCTTTCCAGAATAATGATTGCATCATCCCACTACCAAAGCCTGGAAATTCAGCAACGATCGTGAGTTTGGTATCATTCCCTTAGTCAGAAGTGAAGACATTGGAAACTGTTCTTCTTCCTTCATTTAAACGCAAGTCTTAGGATAGCCAGCCATCAACATGGCTTCCGTAAAATGCATATCACAACCACAGCACTAATCGCCTTTAACAACCAGTTAAATTGCTGACTGAAGCACCCAAAACTCCATCAACCCGTTAAAAGCACAGTCAATCATCGAACATTGCTCCAAGACATAGAAGGTACACCCCTTCCACTCTGTATAAAAAGATGGAACTATCTGGTTCGGCAAGCGTGGGTTCAATTAAAGACGAAACCTCAAAACTTAGTAGAATTGGACAGTGGGTGGCGTAGGTGGGCATCCTATATCCCACTTCTATGTAATTTAAACATATAAAAGCTCCATTCACCACCAAAACGAGCTACCAACAATATTTCCAATGTCGACGACTGCACGATAATGGCAGCAGGCTTTGGCCTCTCAATAGATGAAATTAGTTTCCAAACTAAGCAGTTACCTTTAAATCTTTCTGTTTTTTAACCTCGCGCGATCTGAAACTAACGCCGACCATATCCACGCCCACTTTCTTTGAGACGTGCAAGGAACACGTTGGCGTTACGCTATCGACTATCAGTCGCCCACAGATCTTGGTGCAACGCTCGACAGTACTTTTACTTTAAAGCATCGTCGAAATGTACAGTACAAGCGCATGAAATTTCCAAGTCGCTTACAGGCAGCACAATACACAAAGCAGTTGGCTGTTCATGAGCTATGCGTAGCCTGTTTGACTTAAAAACACACACACTGGAAATGGTTCCAGGCGTCCAAAAATACTGCAATCAGAACTACCATGGAATGTATTTTTATGACTCCTGAGCAACATCTACATAGTGAGGCAAAGTAGCTCAACTTAAAGGAGAATAACAAAATGCCGAACAGACAGGTTTTGTTGAATTGTCACAAAGCGGGGAGTCCCAGCAAACAACTGATTTATCTAAACCCGCCTCCTAGAGGGAAGCACTATGATGATATACGGCATCTACCAAGCCAGCCGGTTGATCCATGTAAAACAGGGTGACTCAAAACCCAATACACACTGCGCCAGTAAATACCTTTTCTTGGTCGCGCCCGGGGAACACTGTTATCAATATACTGTTGCAACTAACAGGTATGCCAATCGTATGATATTGGTGTAAATTATAACAAGTACGGTTTTGTGGTACATAATGACTACTTTGTTACGGGAATGATGCTGATGCAAAGACTGTCAATTGCTATATCGTTGGACATCGCCATTTTAAACCTACCATTTGAGATTTTTGGCAACCTAGTATTCTTCTAGTATACAACTAGTTGATTTGACTGCAGGGGTATCATCCTACACTGTTCTTTGAGCGTGATTATGAGCGTTCCCTCTGCGTCCTTCGTCGTAAATTGTGATGTTTTCTGAGCTCTGTGACTTGGGGTATGGAAGCATCACACATCACATATGATGACAAAGTTAATTTGAACTGACAAGTCTTTCGCACTATTTCTGTGGCATTATACTATTCAAAATCAAGCATAAATGGCTTGAATCCATATTGTTTCCATTTCCTTTTTTTTAGCTCCCTGGAAGCTTTTATTCGTGTTTTCTTTCCACTGGTTAGTTCTATGCTTGTAATCTGGGTTCGTTTGGAAATTCTCGTCTCAGAGGTGAAAGTTTTTCGAGAAAAACTGTTCCTCTGTTGTTGGTCCGGCTTCTAACCTGTACAGAGGCCAATGCGTTGAAGTCTCCATATAATATAAATGATGATATACACCGTGAAAACCATTAATGACAGCTATGCTCGGAGGGGCATAGAAACTAAAAGCGGCCACGTGTGTCCACCAGCGTCTGTGACATCGTTTCCTGCGGAGAAACTCTTTCTCCTGTCCAAATTGAGGATTTTCCAGCTTATTGCGATAGTCAGGCATACTGCTGGATATTTCTCTACAGAACAGGGAATACAGCCCGAATCGTTTGAACTTTTTTAAAGATTCAAATACTTTTTGTGCGTTTCCCGTTTCCTGGTATTTGATAAGCACTCTCATTGGCTATTAAATGTAGCTGAGTGAAGTTATATTAATATTATTTTTTTGTTTTCTTTCGTCCTTATTACTTCTATCCCAGTTGTATTGATGGCATCGTTTAAAAAAATTTCAACGTTACCAATCCATTTACATACATACAAAGCAAAATAGGTACACACGTTAATGTTTCAATTTTTACGTGCAGCGTAGAAAGTTGTTTCATACAGAATTTTTTCGAATTTCGAAAAATATTGGGATATTTCAACCTAGAACCGAAGAGCGCGCATGCGTAGACAATGTGCTTAAGTTGGGTGAATTCAATAGTAAATATTGGCATAGAGCATTGTGTTTATATGCAAATGGGAAATTTAATGAAAAGCATTATTTTTGCTTGAAATACTTAAAGCAAATAATGATGAACTACCTTTGGGTGGGAAATGACATATAAAACTATAAAGAAAGTTGGAGTTGTTAGAGCTCCAAGAAAAGAACTGTCATTAAAGATAGTTTCATTACTATACATACATTTCAAAAGTTAGGAATAATATAAAACTTACTTTCTTACATAATTGATACTTAACCGCTTAAACGCTTATGGCCCTCCAACTAGGCGAGCCAGTCGCTTCTTCGCTTTGCCAACTGGCGCCAATTGGTCACACCAAGGGAGTTTATAACGTTTTCAAACTGGTCCTTACAGTGGAGTGAGGTCACCCACTTCCTCTGCTTCCATAGGTGGGTTCCGATAAAAATACTTTCTTAGCTGCAGCGCCATCTTTCATTCGCATAACATGGCCTTGCCAGCGTAGCCGCTGCGTTTTAATACGCTGGACTATGTCGATGGCTGCGTAAAGCACGTACAGCTCATCATTAAATCTCGCAATCGCCAGCGCATAGAGGTTCATAGATCTTTCGCAGAACTTTTCTTTCGAACACTCCCAGAGCCGCTTCATCTGATGTTATCATGAAGCATGCCTCTGCACCACATAGCAGGACGGGTACGATAAGTGACTTGTAGAGCATGATTTTCGTTTACCGAGAGAGGACTTTAATTTTCAATTTCCTAACTAGTCCAAAGTAGCATTTATTGGCAAGAGTGATTCTTCGCTGGATTTCAGAGCTAATGCTCTTGTTTGTATTAATGCTGGTTCCCAAATAAACGAAGTCTTTTACTATTTTTAAATTATGGCTGCCACAATAGCATGGTTGCCAAGGCACATATGCGTCGATTCTCCGCTCGATGACAGCAGGTACCTCGTTTTGTCCTAATTCACCATTAAACCCATTTTAACCGCTAATTTTCAGTTTGGAGTAAGCAGAACTTACGTCGATGATATCAGTGTCATTAACAAACGCCAGTAATTGCACGCTTTTATATAATATTGTCCCAGAGCGGTTAATCTCTGCAGCTAGTATAATTTTCTCCAGCATCAAATTAAAGAAATCGCACGATAGGTGGTCACCCTGTCTGAAACCTCATTTAGTTTTGAACGGTTCAGAGAGGTCGTTCCCAATTCTAACTGCGCTGATGGCGTTGCTCAACGTCATTTTGCACAGTCGTATAAGTTTTGCGGGGAAACCAAATTCAGAATAGCGGCATATAGGCATCTCCGTTTCGTGCTGTCGAAGGCGGCTTTAAAATCGACGAAGAGGCGATGTGTGTCGTTTATTTTTTCGCAGGTTTCTTCCAAAATTTGGCGCATTGCGAAAATCTGATTAATGGCATATTCACCTGGTCTGGGCCGCACTGATAAGGTCCAATCGTGGGCTTCAATCTTTCGCATAAAACACTTGAAAGGATCTTATGGATAAAAAGCCATACATAACTAGAGTTGAACTCAAACAAGCTGTTTGTGGTTGATCTTCTAAGCACAAAACCATGTTGGCTGGGTGATAATAAAGAACTACATTGATAGTGAATTTAGCAGGTGATGATCTTTTCAAAAAGTTTAGATATGGCCGAAAGTTTAGTTATGCCTCTGTAGTTCACAATATTGGACCTATTACCTTTCTTATGTACGGGAATTATAAATGAGTGCTTCCAAATTGAAGGAAATAAAGGTGATTCCAGTGATAGTCTAAATATTTTTAGGATTGGCTTAGATAAATTGACAGCACAGAACTTTAGCGCACAACCAGGAACACCATCTGGATCTGGCGAAAAATCGGTTTCATCTCCGAATACTCTTGAGAGAAGTATCTATGGTTATCATAGGATCTAGAATGTAATAAGAACTGTATATGTTATACGAAGAGGGATCTGGTGGAAAATGTTCAGATAATAGTTCCACCTTAAAAAATTTAGAAAAAAAAGTTGGCAATATTATCGTCTAAGCTTGCGTCCTTACATCCAGTGGCAAAAGCAGACACGGATATCCTGAAGTTTTTCTCTTCGAATTGACAAAACTATAGAATTGTTTCGGGTTGTCAAAAAATTGGAGCTTACACTGATTTAAGTAACATTATCGATACAGTTTTAAAAAATAAAAATAATAAAAAAAAATTAAAAAAATTTTTTTTTAATTATTTTATTTTCAAGTTTTTAGTCTTTATTTATTTGCCTATTATTTTTCATTCTATTTAGGGCATTTAGTGACTCATTATTACAAGCACTCTTTCCTGACAATTTGTTGCAATCTAAGTCCTCAATACATAGTCCTTACAAAGACTTTATTCGACTCTGCGCCACATATGCTTGTCCCTCCTCCAACTCTAAGATATTTTGATGTAATTTCTACCGGACTGTATGTAATATGTGTTCCAAATATGAGCTAAATCGGATCACAAATACAATTTTGACTCAAGGGGCTGTGTAGCGCAACCCTTCAGGTTGCCAGCGCAATATATAGCTTCTCCAAACCCAATTGCCAACCTCACCTATCCGCGGCAAATCCTGTTTCACTAACAGACGAGGCTCTGGCGACCCCCAGCTCCTCATTGAACTTGGGGGTGGGTAGGGAGGGAATGGCCTGAAGGTTTAATGTGGCCACATAAATCGTTCCCGAGATGGTCGGGCTAGCACCTTAATGGAGCTGTGTTACCGGAGCGTACCGGATCTGTATCCGGCAAAGGACCATCACATCGATAACACTCCCCAAAGCCTTCGGGAAGCAACCTTATTGTTACAACAACACACAACAACAACAACAACCAGCAAATACAATTTTTTGAAAATCTGGATCTTTGCGCACCTAGCGGCGACTTTTTCATAGGTCGCTTTCTATTCTTGTATGTATTATGTGTTCCAAATATGAGCCAAATCGGACCACAAATACGATTTTTTTGAATATCTCGATACTTGCGCCACCCAGCGGCGATTTTTTCTTATTATTGCATTATCATCGGGGTTTGAACCATATTCCAAGTTTCAGCTTGTAGCTTATCGGGAAGTTACTTAAATTTCAATTAGAAAATTCGTGCCAGCCAGCCAACCAGCCTGTCAAGTCAAGCTAAATAAAACCGTTTAATAAGCAAAAACTTTTCCACAGCAAATCGAAAAAAACCGATAATTTACCCTTACCTACTGCATTTGCTCATAATGTGAGCAAAGATGTTAACACATCTAAGAGATATGTATGTAGATTGCAAGGATTTCTCAGACTTTAGAGATTCTGCTTGTTATATCTAGATAGGCGCCAAGGCCACATTATAATTCTGGCTAATATACATAAATATTGCTGCCTATTTTAGTAAAAAAATTTGAATGAAGAAGTTTTTTATAAAATTTCTGATCTAAATACGCAATATTCCTAATGAATCGATGCTCATTCATATCAAACATCGAAAATAATTGAAAATATGAATACCAAACAGACGTTGATTATATCGCAACACCATACACACTCACACAAACAAATGCTATCAATACATACATGCACAAAATCAAGCAAATAATTACATTAACAACACAAAAGTATACAAAACATATGTATATACATATGTACATGTGTAGAGCTATACGTATAAACACATGTTTGTTTTGTATTATTTACTGATCTCTATTATTTGATTTTACTTGTTGCACCATTTTCGTGGCATTTAATTGAATTGCTACAATTAAACCGCTTAAATGTTTAAACAGGCAGTCAGGTTGTTGCTCCAATTGAAATTTGATGCAGCAAAATGTTGTGCTTGGTGCACCACACTAATGCCACTACATAGCCATTAAAACATTGTTTTTGTTTTTTCTTGTTATTGTGCATTGTTAATTTGTTTGTTGTTTAAGCAATGATTATTTTGTTTTTGTTCATTGCACTATGTTCTTAATGTTATTTGTTGCATGTTTTTATTTGTAGTGGTAAATGCGGTTGTTATTTTAAGCTTGTTGTTATTCCAGTCAGTGATGCCAGAGTGTGAGAAATTACGCTTTTTGAGGCATATTTTGACTATAAAATTTAGTAAAGGGGAAAATGGGAATTTCAGTGTCCGGTCAGAATACCCGTCATGTGCCTACAGTCTTCTCTTTTTAATGATAGAAACAACTTTGTTAGTCTAAAATTGTAAGACCTACACATAATTTTCGACACTTTACAGCCCTGCCCTTGAACCCACGCCCTTTCCCGCTTGGTCGATCATGTGCACCTCTCGATTTCTCTTAATATCGCCCAATCTAATTGGGACGTCTGCGGAGCAAGCTTCAAGGAATGCGCCCTTTTTAGCTAGTTCATCTGCTTTTTCATGCCCACCTATTGCCATAAGCCATAGCATCTTCCGGTAACGACTGAATCGAAGCATCATTTATTAGTGGCTTATTATAAAAAAGGCTACCTATTATATACACCGAACTTCAGGAAAATCGAACCATAAATATATCTTAATATATAAAAAACACGTGTCACAAGTTTGAGGCCAATGGACTCCTAAACTACTGAACCGATTTTGAATTTGTTTTGCACCCCGTGTGTAGCTTGATCTAACTTGAAATATAGGATAGGTTATATCTCAGTTTATAGTCGCAATATTATTTTATTGCAATTTTTTTATTTGTTTATACGTAATATTAAAATGTTACGTATACGCAGTGGCACTCATATTTTCAGGTGGTGCGGATATACTTCCGTGTAATTGCTTGGTGTTTAATTAAACAACCTGCTTATCAATAAAAAATATTATAGCGAATGATATCAAGTATAGCACATCACCAGGCCCGCCGAGAGGGGGGGAGTTCTGAGGGGGCCCGCGATTTAGAGGTACTATGACATTTTTTTTAATACAGGAGAGTCTTTAGTTGTTCCATGTGCAATTTTTAAGCCGAATTTCAAAAGCAACGAAAATCTGCATTTCGTTTTAATATTATAGTGAAGTGTGAAAAATAAAAATCTATATATATAAAAAGAAAGGCTAAAATGTGTGTTAGTTGGTCGCCGGTGTTTGAAGAGATGCGTCGGTCGATTTTGTTCAAACTTTCACACAAGTTGCGTAAACCTCACGCGGTGGTTGCTACAGGTACAGGGTATCGAGATATAGGCCAAAACGTGGGCCAGTGAATGCCTAGACAGTGTTTATACAATATGGATATCAAATGAAAGCTGTTGATGAGTGCTTTGGTACAGAGTAATATATTATCCAGAGACGGACTGGGACTGGGATGACTAGGACTGGGACTGAGACTCGGAGTGGGACTGGGACTGGGACTGGAATAAAATACTACCACCCTCTGGGACAGGCAATAAGGGATGCAGAAGAATGAGAAGAATTGAGAGAAGAGAAAAGAGAGAAGGAGATTGAGAAAGAGATAGAATGAGACGAAGATGGGGATAGATGAAGCGAAAAAGACGGAGGGAGGAGTGAATAAAAGGATTAGGAAAAAGTGAAGAGGGGGGAGGGCAGAGTCAGACGGAAAAAGCTTATTAAAATGTATGCAGATAGGCCAAATTTAGGGCAGGACAACGTCTGCTGGGTCTTCTAGTAAAATTTAATTTGTTCGAACAGAACGGTCCCTAGCCCACTTACCATAAAAAGTATCGCAAGCACTAATCTAGTCAAGGGCTATAAATTTTCCAAAATTTCGGGCAAATCGAATAGAATTTGTTTAAGTAGATCAGTCCCTGGCCTACTTCCCGAAAATAAAGCTTCGTAGAAACACTCTCGGGTTGCTGTGAAGCTATCCTGCAAATTTAAATAAAATCGGCGTAGTTTCGGAGTCCATAAGCTGCATACAAACTATGTACATCCTTCTTAATATACATAGATAGATTAACAGCTGAATTTAGCAAGCTGTCTCTAGTCACTATTAGAGATTATTTGGGGTGAAAATTAGTTTTTGAAACGATTTTGCTAATCTGTAAGCTGTCTGGCGTCTCCAGTCTCACAAAAGCGGTCATTAATTTGTGAGCTGGACCGAGGCAGACCACAGATATTAAACTTTAGAAAAGTATGAATAGTATTTGCGAAAACGCTCTGGACATTATTCTTTCATTTCTAAAATTTAAAATAAGCAAAAAAAATCAATTTATAAAAAATAAAAAATCGAAATCAATCAAATCCCCACTGCGATTCGAACCTATATATGATGAATTTCATATCAAAACCTATAAAAAAGGCACATTTTGAACCCGACCCCCTCAGATTTTGATGAAATTTTGCAGAGAGGCACACTCTGCCTATACAAACACCATCTCGTTTTTAGAAATAGCATTTTTGAAAATTTGTGGGCGTGGCAAGGTGTCAGAATTGTGAAAAATGTGTGAAAAATGACGGTAATAGGTACTTTTGAGCTGTGATAACTACGGAATGGCGCAACCGATTTCCAAGATCTTCATATCATTGGAAAGGTATTTATCGGGTATCGAACTCGTTCGATTTTTGTCCCACTCAAAAGCATTTTTTTGTTTTTAAATACTTGATCTTTGTAATTTTTTCCAAGTTTAGTTTTTTAAAAACTTAAAAAAATGGGATTTTCACGAAATAAAATTTACAGTATTCATCAAAGCCTATTTAAATACCTTTCTAATGGTACCAAGACATTGGAATCGGTTGAGCCGTTCCGTAGTTATCACAGCTCAAAAGTACTATGATACCAAAATATGGAGAGATGCATTTACTTAAAATTTGTATAAAAGAAAAAAAACGCCAATTTAGTTTTTGGATGTGTTATATATATTAAATATACCTTTCTAATAAAAATATATTTTAGTTTAAAACACTTGGCATTTGAATTTTTTCCAAGTTTAAAATTTATTTTTGAAACAAAAATTGTTTCAGATTCAAATACCTTTCCAATAGTATGAAGATCTTTGAAATCGCTTGAGTCGTTCCGTAGTTATCACAGCAAAAATGTACCATGATATCAAAAATAAAGAGATTCATTTACTTAAAATAAAAAAAAATACGCCATTTTGGTTTTTGGATATGTTATATATATTAAATAGACCTTTCTAAAAAATATATTTTATTTAAAACGCATGGCCTTTGAAGTTTTCCAAGTTTAAATGTTATTTCAGAAGAAACAACTTTTCATGCATTAAAAATGAAAGCCGATCCGAATACCTTTCCAGTGGTACCAAGGTATTTGAAATCGGTTGAGCCGCTCCGTAGTTATCACAGCTCAAAAGTACCTATTACCGTATTTTTAAGCATTTTTCACAACTTTGACAACTTGCCACGCCCACAATTTTTCAAAAATGCAATTTCTAACAATGAGGTTGTGTTTGTATAGGTAAAGAGCATGTCTATGCAAATTTCATCAAAATCTGAGGGGTCGGGTTCAATGCATATCGGTTTTGATATGAAATTCATCATATGTACGTAATTCGGGATTTTCTACACAGAAATGGGAACAGTGGATTAGCAAGTTCAGCCAAAACACCACACAACGTTACGTTGCCAAAATGCAGTGTTATATTATTTGTTCAATGTATGAGTAAATTGTCTTTTTGGTGAATTTTGTTGAATTGGTGAAATTTTTTTTATAACTTTCGTTTACTAAACACCGAAATCATCTCAAGTCATAAAAATTGTTATGAAAAAACCTCAAATATCAATGTCGAAAAAAGTAAAAAAAAATAAATTTCGCAGGCTCGAAAACTATTTTTTTGGGTATGCGTAGTGGAACTTTTTTTCCAGAGCCCAAATCCTATCGAAAAATCGATGGCGCGATATCGGCTAACTTTCGTCCATACAAATCGACCCACCCTAATGTGCATATGTGACGCATAATGTGATGCGGTGATAAGCCCACTCAAAGCACGTATGCTCGTACACTTCACAGCGAATACCAAACGTACTGCATTTTCAACCTGTGACTTTTGTGTCACATCATTGCGTTGCGTTTTCAAAGAAGTTGTCAGTAGGAAGAAGACTACAGTTTTTGCTTGAAATCTGTGCAGGACGATCCATTAAAAGTATTTCGTAAGGCGTGCAATGAATCGTTTCACCATTCATTCAAATACATTTTATAGCTTCGGATTCCCGTGTTTTAGATATACCGTTCCACTTACGTGATATTATATAGTATATGTAATACTATTTCACATAGACGGCTTATTGAATAATAAAGGCAAATTTCTACATTAAGACGCTTATTGAGCTCAATCTTCCCTACAAAATTCGAATCTATTTTATTTCATTAGTAGCTAATCGAATGCCTAATGAAGTCAAAGCACAATGCAACTCTGTTGGCAACGTTCCGCTTCCGTTTCCGTTTCTTAGTTTTCAAAGCAAATGTCATGTCTGCATGGCGGAACGATACAAGGTGGGCGCAAGGTCTTTTCTATTAATTTAGGTATAACGCTCAGCGTTGATGTGTTTTCTGTGCTGAGAAGCTTTAGATCTTTAGATGACAACAACTCGCTGCTTAGCAACAACTCGCAAAAAAAGAAAGTAAAGAGGATAAGCCGATTTTCATTGGCACTGAATGCAGAGCGGTGGGAATTCCATGCAATTCTTTTGTATAATTTGTGGAAATTAGGGAATTATTTTAATTTCTGTGAGTAATTCACAAAGTTTGTCCGGCATCACTGATTCCAGTAGATATTAGTGTTTTAGGAATTGTTACTTTTATTGATTTTAAAGTACTACAAACATATTAACGTAACATTTACTTTCAGTTGTAAATGGGATTAAAGGAGATAAAAATAAATATATAAATTTAGAGAGAGTTTAAGTTCCGTGACTTTAGTTACATTCGCATGCATACATTTGTAATTGTAAGCTTATTTATTAAGACTTGGTCATTTGCTCAAATTACGTTTTCGGCTATTTTGTTATTGTTATCAGTGCATTTAATACTTCCAGCTGTGCAGATGTTTCGGTTTAAATATGTGCTTTTATCTGACATTATAAATCGCTTCATTTTCATTCTTAATTACTCAGCTGAAATTGTGCTTTTAATGAAAGAAATATCAAGTACAAATCTCAAACCTTTCTAGAGGTTGTGAGCGCATTTTGTATGAAGCAATTGTCAATCTCAATTACCAGTGGCGAATCTTCCTTCATTAGCAGCCGAGGCTCTGGCGACCCCTAGAAGGCTCCATGTGGTCATGCTGAATCTTTCGCGGGATGGTCGGGCTTGTGCCTTAATGTGTTTGTTATCGAAACGTACCGGATCTATATCCGTCTAAGGATCAACAACATCGATAACACTGCTCAAGGCCTTCGGCGAGTGTCCTTATCGCTACACCAACAACAAAAAACTGTATATACGATTTATCAATTTACAATCGAAATGTTAAAAATTGTTAATCGATAGAAAATGTTATCGCTGTGTTATAATTTTTTTGACGGGCTTTTGACTCAAATTATCGATGTATCGGTTGTAATCTCCTACTCTTCATGAGGAAATATAAACCACCCACTTTTAAATACCAAGGCTAAACGACCAACAATCGAACTTAAACTCAATTTGAAACACACATGTAATCGAGGAACCGGCCCGGAAGCCCCCGTTTTCTAGACCTGCAAGGCGGTGTTCAATAAGAAACGGGGTCTCATTCCAAATAGTTTGCTATGGTTGTATGAGGCATACTCAGAATGGCATAGCAGTATTATATTATTATATTACCTCCGCCGTGAACTTGAATTCCGAAATAAATTATTATCTGCGGCAAACGGCAGTGTTAACACCGATAGAAATGATTGGAAAAGGGGCACGGTCCAGCTAACAACGGCCTACTAATCTACACCGCACTCTCTAGAGATTTCTACATCATTAAACTTCCGTCATACTGTAGTGTGTTTCAGGCAGAAGTCCTCCTGATATGTAGGCGAATCAATCCAAGCCCAAAAATTACTAATAAAGTAGCTTTTCTAACAGCCAAGCAGCAAAAGAGCTGCCAGCAGCATCTTACACCAGCTCAAAGCTGACAAGGGCATGCAAGTAACTCATACTGTGATAACCGACACTCTTGCTATTCGATTATCTGGGTCCGGGACATAGAGAATCATAAGAAACGACATGGCTGTTGAACTGGCTCAGCAGAATGAGTTGAGGGAGTAAACTACGTCAAAAAAGCATACCCGTAGGGGTAGGTAAACGGAACTTCCCGACTTTTACGTGAACAAAGCTCAGGCATCACGGGTTGCGCAATATCAAGAGCTACATGCCAGACTACAATAAAGGATGACAAAGAGTCTAATGGAGAGCTCTAGGGCTGCATCCATAAACGTATAGCGGCCTGCAACGGTAATTGGCTTAAGCACCAATGCGAAAAAGATGGATACTTAACACAATGATCCGTAGAAGTTGTAAGACATGAGGACTGAACAAAATAAAATGCATTTTCTATGATATTGCGAATGGACTATATGGTCCCATACCAAAGCTTCAAAAGAGTCTTAGTGCCACATAAAGCCGAACGTTAGTGCAAGCGTCTAAAATTGTCAAAACTTACTATACACGTGTGTACCGATGTTTCCAATTAACGGAAGAATTCTGGTGTGACTGTTTAACATTACACTAACAAACATAAATCAAAGGCTTTCAGATTACTGCTGCGTTTTTCAGCCGAAAATTATAGCAGTTAAGGAGCATAATAAATCTGGAGGAGCGTGCTTAAGAGCCAGTATATATATTGATAGTCAGGCGGCAATCACGGTAATAAAGGTCACACAGTGCTTATCAAGATGTGCCTTGGAAGCAAACGAGCATTAAAAGACTCGCGAAGCGCTCATATAGGACTTAAGGCTCATCACGATGTCGCACACGAACTTGAGACTGCGCTCAGCGTCACATGCGATTACAGTTAGTAGCCTCGTCAGGTGTAGAGGTGCGTGCGCGGACAAAGAACGGTTCAGTCACGTTCTGCTGCGTTTCATATCCTATGTCTAGGCGTCACCCGCTACTAGCCGTTGCGAGTGCCAGATATCGAGCAGCATTAAGCTAGTCCTAGGAAACTTCAGTTTTGCCAAGAGGAGAGAGATTTGCACCACGGAAATACTAAA
>JARSSU010021581.1:0-92328 GCA_029619165.1 Eurosta solidaginis | reverse complement strand
TGATTGGACAGCTGTGCTAAGCGCCTTATCAGAGACGAAAAGGCTTGAAAAGTAAAGCATCAAATCTTTAGAAAAGTTCTACTATAATGTAATTGTTTTACCTTACAACAAGAGCTGTGGTTATATTGATGTACACTTTGTTTTTGGTGATTTGACACGTTATCAAACTGTTAAGATCGATATCAACACAATTGTGCGAAGTTGATCATCAACAGCCGACTGCGATGTAGAATAATGTGACAGAAATATCGGTTGAATTGACCCGACAATCGGTTGGATTTTACAGTATTTTGTTCCCAGTGTTTGTAGACTGACTGTATACAGCTGCTGAAACTAATTTTCTTACGAAGTCACACGAATTACATACATCACGTAACTTCTTTAGCTTTATTTAACATCTCCATATAAATAACGTTTGAGTGTTGTCATCACTCATTCATATCAAACCTTTTGTTAAGAATTTCTGCAAATCATTCCTCATAATGCCTGGAAATTCGTTATATGTACGTACAAACTAGCCATTCAATTTAACAATACAGCACCGACAGATTTGAATAGAATTTTTTCGCTTACTCAACGAGTGCACTATCTGCCATTTATTGGAGTGGTTTTAAACATTTAGGCTTTAGCTGAAAATTCAATAAATTTGACAGCTTCAGCTTCAATTCCTATATTATTTTAAGAAACCTTGATTGGCTGGTGCAATCATCACTTCCCTGAGTGACTTCAAACAATCGCCTTTTCAGTCTTCACACTTGGTTCGTTTGTAGTGTGTCTGCAGTGTGTAAAATGTATGGCATCTTATCAGTCATATTTTTACTAGTCCTATACTGTTTTATACTCAGCTGAGCAGTGGAGCTCACAGAGCATATTAACTTTGTACGCATAACGGTAATCCGGCTAACGGCATAAACTAACGAGATAGATATAGACTTCTATATATCAAAATGATCTGGGTGATGAAATTCCATTTAGGCCATGTCCCCTTCCGTCCGTCCGTCTGTAAACACGACGAGTAACTTGAGTAAATTTTGAGGTAATGTCGATTAAATTGGTATGTAGGTTCCTGGGCGCTCATCTCAGATCGCCGTATTTAAATGACGAAATCGAAACTACAACCACGCCCGACTTATTTCGATACTCGAACATTCGAAAACTGTGTGAAAACCTTGCCAAACCCTAAGTGCAGAGAATTCATTACTCAAAGACACGGATAAGCGATGAAACTTAGGTAGCGTGCGTGTTGACCTCACTATGACGCAAATAGAACAAATTATAGAAAAATTATCTGCACAATATGTGGTGGTCTGCTGTGGCACCGCCTACTTTTTGTGAACAGAAGTAATTAAGTAAAAGATTTCAATCTGTAATTTGGCAGTCGTGAAGATATCATGATGAATATCTTGGTCAAATGGCCCATTACTCGAGTTATACGTATATGATAGTGCACTCAATAAAATTTTTAGCGCACCACCGGAATCGTGAGATGACGATACACGACACTTTATATTTGTGTTTTAAAGTCACAATTTTAAACAAAAATTTGATAGTGAGCAGTACTAAAAAGTAAATAAATATATGTCAACATTCGACTCCAGTAATGCTATATGAATAATGGTGCAACCAAATACGAAACGATAAAGAAAATTTCAAATGGGCTGTAACTACTCCGCCCTTTTTCATGTAATTCGTCTAGAATACTAGAATACATTATAAAGCCATAAGTCACGAAGGAAAAAATTACCAATCCTTGTGACATTTTGGTGAGGACGTAGATTCGTCAATGACGCTAAACAGTTTTGTCTGTGAAAATGGGCGGAATCGGTTGAAGCCACGTCGCCAGTTTTTATACACAGTCGACCGTCTGTCCTTCGCTCGGCCGTTAGCACGATACATTGCGCACACATTGCGATATCTCTCAAACTAAACTCTTTTTTAGTTCACGTACTATATCTGAAGTCACTTTGATCTTGGTATAAAATATGGCCGAAATCCGACTATGACCACGCCCGAGCTTTTCCGATATCGAAAATTACGACGAAAAAAATGCCATAATTCTGTACCAAATATGAAAAAGAGATGAAACATGTACATTGCATGGTTTATTGGTTGACGTGCAAAATATAACTTTGAGAAAAACCTTGTAAAATTGGGTGTGACACCATACCATATTAGTCAGAAGAAACATGAAAAAGTTCTGCAGGGGAAATCAAAACGCCCTTCGGAATCTTTGGCAGGAATACAGGTTCGTGGTATGACAATGTATAAATAAATTAGCGGTACCGACAGAAGATGTCTGGGTCACCCTGGTCACATTTTGTGGTCGATATCTCGAAAACCGCCTTCACATATACAACTAAGGGCACTCCCTTTCGTTAGAATCTCATCATACCTTTAATTTGATACCACAACGAGTACAAACACGCATTCTAGAGTGGCCCCTGGTCACGTTTATGGTGATATCCTCGAACAAGGCGTCACATCTATAAGAACTAAGGCCACTACGTTTAAATATCATTAACACTTTCATGTGATACACATGCCATACAAACCACATTCCCGGGTTACCTAGATTCATTTGGCTAATGGTGCTTTTCCCCTTCTTTTGTCTCACAGAAGCTCTCAGCGAGAGTATGTATATACGGTGCACATCCGAACTCTGAGTCAGCAGCTTCACTTGATTACACGTCATTTCTTCGTGTCGCTGAGCACTGTGAACTGTGAGCTTTCTACTGCGCGCATCTCTCATGTTTGAGAACTAAACAAGACAGACAGTCACTTACCAATACTTTTCTTCCTTCACAAAAGTATCTTATATTTTTATACGATGGAGTTTGCTTTGGAGCCTGCGCTGTGCTTTTGTATTGTCCCAAACTCGCAGCTGTTGAGTTATTCGAGGATCAAACGTCATTTGACGCATCCTGATTAACTTTCAAAAACCCACAGACAAACAAGTAATGGCAGCTAAAAACCACAGGTGAAAGAAAGGGTGTATAGTCATATATATAAAAAATATATCATAAGCATTGCTTCTACATACATAAAAAATCATACATAACATCTTCTAAGCATTGTTTGTTACTAAACGTGAAAGTCTTCTATATTCAATACACTTTTACTCACGTTAAAGTCAAGGAAGCCTTGCAAAGAAAAGTATACGCATTAGGGCGAGTCAAATGTTATGGGAAAAATGGGGGGACTTCAAGGTGCACATGCAATTTCTGAATCTATGGTCATACTGAGTAATATTGTCCATGGGACCTAGGTTCTGAATGAATTTCGAGCATCCTAATTTTGTTAGAATATTTTATTATCCAATCCGATGATTCCGAATAATTTGACATTTATTTTCATGTATTTTATTTGGGAGAGCCGCTATTCGATTGGGACATAAAATTTTCTAACAAAATCAGGGAGCCTCGAAATTCATTTCAGACCTATGGTCCCATGGACAATATACTCAGTATGCTCATAGATTCAGAAACTGGAGTGCCTTTCAACAATACATTTGACCCATCCTAATACGCATATACTGAAAGAAAAAAAGCTGGATAAAATTAACCGAATTACCAGTCAATTCAACCGAAATTTCTGTAAAATTTTTACTTACTTACTTACTTACTTAATTGGCGCTAACCGTCTAAACGGTTATGGCCGTCCAACAAGGCGCGCCAGTCGCTCCTTCGCTCCGCCAACCGGGCCAATTGTCACACCAAGGGAGTTTAAATCGTTTTCCACCTGGTCCTTCCAACGGAGTGGGGGCCGCCCTCTACCTCTGCTTCCATAGGCGGGTTCCGATAGAAACACTTTCTTGGCCGGAGCATCATCTTTCATTCGCATAACAAGGCCTAGCCAGCGCAGCCGCTGCGTTTTAATTCGCTGGACTATGTTGATGTCTGCGTATAGCTCGTACAGTCATCATTAAATCTTCTTCGGTACTCGCCATCGCCAACGCGTAGAGGTCCATAAATCTTTCGAAGAACTTTTCTCTCGAACACTCCCAAAGCCGCCTCATCTGCTGTTGTCATGGTCCATGCTTCTGCCACCATATAGCAGGACGGGTACGATAAGTGACTTGTAGAGTATGATTTTCGTTCGCCGAGAGAGGACTTTACTTTTCAATTGCTACCTAGTCCAAAGTAGCATTTATTGGCAAGATTGATTCTTCGCTGGATTTCAGTGCTGATGTTGCTGGTTCCCAAATAAACGAAGTCTTTTACTATTTCGAAATTATGGCTGCCAACAGTAGCGTGGTTGCCAAGGCGCGTATGCGCTGACTCTTTGCTGGATGACAGCAGGTACTTCGTTTGTCCTCATTCACCATCAAAACCCATCTTTACCGCTTCTTTTTCCAGTTTAGAAATAGCAGTTGAATTTTCTTTGCGCAAATTGCTGATTCTAAATTGCATCAACAAAATCAACAAGAAAAGTAACATTACATATCCCAGCTGTGCACTTGAAACGCTGTTGTTGTTTGCTTTTCCTTCCTTTCCTTTCTTCTTATATCTTTCGGCTGCTTTCCTTTCGTTTGCTCTCCTTTCTTTTCTTTGCTTTCTACCTTTCCTTCCTATCCTTAGCTTACTTTACTCGACATGACATGACTTGATCTGACTGTCTAGATTTGATTTGACTTGGCTAGATTTGGCTGATTTATTTGCTTGATTTCGATGCTATCAACTCTATAACGTACATTGCTCCCATATTATGCTGCTGTGCCGTGACAACATTTACGCTTACATTTTGGATTCCCCCTTAACGTGAGCAAAGATGATTACACAAAAACAAAACGTGATGGCATTTGGCAGGTGATCGGTAAAAGCTACAATTCCACTTTTTATCATAAAACGTTTCTCTGCAAAAATGCATCGACCTTTAAAATAGTTGTGGTAATTTGGTCGGAAAAAGAGTTTTGCCACCACTTTGAGCCTAAAAACTTCCCGGATTTACATGATATACCGTCCAATTTTATATAACATGGTATATTCCTCTGTTCAAATTTCATCATCATGAGGTTCATATTGCTTTCTAGATTTCTTAGAACTTACTTATAAACTACAAATTTCGCTGATGAAGAAAACAACACACTCGGAAAATCCAACACCACGTCTATGACCACCCCCTGGCATTTCAAAGCAATGAACAAAAAGAAATTGTTTTTTTAATGTTACTACACATATTATTTTTTCTGTTTTTCTTGTTTACCTATTTTCAACTGAATTGAAATTCACAGAATAAGGTCAAAACCAATAAATATCCCCACCGCTTGTTTTTGTTAATTTAGCCTAAAAGCGGGAAATTAGATGCCCACATTTCAAGAAGCCATAATATAAATATTGATATTTCAGCCTGCACAAATAAAAGTTATGAAAAATGAGTTCAAAAGTATTCACTAAATTATGTATATGAAAGAAAATAAAATTTATAGTGATGCAAGTATACGATTTGCTAGATTGGTTTACGGAATGATAATAATAAAAGAAATGAAATAGAACAAGTAAAGGTGTTTAAGTTTCGGGTGTAACACGAACATTATATACTCAGCGTGAGTTGCAATTGTACATTTGAATTTCAGATAAATTACTTTTCTACATAACACGTGGCACCGCAGTTTAAAAGAAAAATGTCTCCCCATTTCCTTCTACAGTAAAACTTGATAAGTGAAATATCATTGATTCAAACTATTTTTTGTTAAGTTATAGCTTATTATTCTCGTCTACGACCTTTTACATTTGTTTTATAACTAAGTTGCCGTGGTCTTTAACCGATCCGTCCATTTTTACAAGAAATATTTTCTGCTATAAGGAAAATAAGTGTACACAATTTCATGCGATACGTTCTTTTTCTCGAGTTATGGCTCCCGAAACATATTAAAGTGCTTAAGTCATAAAAGGGCGGTTGCCACCCATTTTCAAACATTTAGTGTTTTCTAATTTATAATGTTATAATTCAATTTAAGAAGTAAAATCTATTGATACAAAGCTCTTTTTCGCTAAGATATGGCTTATATTTTTCGTCTACGACCCTTTAGTTAAATCTTTTATATAAAAGTGGGCGTGGTCTTTAGCCGATCTCGTCCATTTTTTGCTAGAAATATTTCTTGCTATAGAGGAAAATTTGTGTACCACGAATTTTAATTAAGCATCGTTAATTTTTCTTCGAGTTATGGCTCCGAACCACATCAGGCAATATGCTTGGTCATAAACACGGGCGGTGCACGCCCATTTATTACGTAGAATTTCGAAGGTCTCTATTTACTGGTATGAAGCACTGTTAGGAAATGAATAATCACATTAGATATATAGCTCTTGTTTTTGCGAGAGATATAGTTTTATCTATGTATCATCCAGACGCACCTGTTAATAAAAATCTGTTATAGAAACATGCGTGGGCGTGGTCTTACCGATTTCGGTTAATTCAGTCTTCGAGAGCATTCCCTATAGTATAAAGGCACCTGCACACACTGACACAGAATTTTGTTACGAGTCGGTAGGTTTACGATTGTTATAGTGCGATAATAATATTCTGTAGATGTGATGTTGAATCTTAACCAAAGTGGAAACGCGGGTCGTCGGAACGACCATTTTAAAAAATTTTCAAACTTTTATCAAGCAGCATTTCTCACACTGCATTCCACATGTAAAATTTCAACCGTCGTAGGTGTAGGTATATACTAAATTATCAGTTGTTGTGTAGTATTTCCAAAGATATTTATGATATGGGGTATCCAATCCCATTATCTGGACCAATTTGAACCCGACCCTGTTAGAATGCTGAAGTTTGTGTGCTCTTTTATGCATAGCTTACACGAAGTAAAGACGTTAATTTTACAGAATTTCAAGATTTTTCATCCAACTTAAAAAAAGTTGATGCAATTGTTTGGAAATAAACACACGGTTTTGTTGTTCAAATGTCTCTATAACACTTTCGAGATCAAATTGACCGTTTGTGATCATTATTTTATTTAAGTTGTGTTTTAATATGTCTACTTTCAGGAAAAAATACAAAAAAAATTTGTGTAAAATTTTGTTTTCTGTAATTCAGTTCTTCTCGTAAAAACGTGAATCAGATCTCGACACATCATCCCCACTAATCTCGGAGTAGGGCACGATTATTATTATTGTCTTATTTAATTGACTGTAAAAGTTTTTCCCCTGTTATTATTTTTTCGAAAAGTACATGTTTTTACTAAAAAATTCTGACGACTTTGTTAAATAAAACCAAAAGAGATCACGCAAAACTTACCGCGCGAGTCAATTTTAGAAAATCAGTTATAGCATTTTGAATAAACAAACACCCGGTAGCGTTTTGTTCAAAACTCATATAGCTGTCTTTAGTAAGTGCGATGAAAAAACAATTCTGAAAAACACGTCGTGCTCGCTAGTAAGTCTAGAAAAAGATAGAAAATATCTTTCATGACTAGGAATACCCACGCACTATAGTAAAACGTGGCGGCGAAGGTTATCATCCCCTGATTCCGCCCAACAATCATTTTCAATACAAACATAAATGATTGTCTGGGTCCAGCTAATCGCTCGCCTCCCCTGCGATATAAGCTAGTGTACCAAATGGTGACATGAAGTATGCAATATTTACTCAGTTATCGTGTTAATGGTAGCACGCGACGGACGCGGTATACCCTTAAAAACAAAAACAGAGCACGGAAGGCGTGCGCTCACATCCACAATGTTCTGATAGCTGGATGCTGTTTGATATATGGTAAGCCTATATCTAGTCTCGATGTCCATATCTATACGGCTCTACAGCACCACACCCGTTACACACCAGCACATCACAAGTTGACTATACTCTAGTGTATGCAACGTCACCGAGCAGCGAGTATTAAAACATAGCGCAATCTCACTGGTGCACATTATAGAGATATATAGACACGACACCACTCTTCGAATATTGCTCAAATCACGGATACTTGTTTAAGCTAATCTTTAACTTAAATGCGTCAAAGAAATATGAGTCAAGACAGTCATGCTTCCAAATTTGATATAAACCCAATATCCCCAACCGCATTTATCGTACGATACGATTTATTATCAGCAAATCTCAGCCTTCAACTTGTTCGTTGTATGTGATTATGGATTGAAAATAGTGATTATGTCATTGAATCAGAGCAAGCTGCCATTGTGTAAACAACTATGATTTACTATAAACATTATGTAATAAACTTCAATGTGGTGAGCATTTGCTTGTCGCCACATACGTCACCATTTGATACTCTTTAATTTTGCTAATTTGTGTGTACTGATATTATGAGAGAAATGCAAGACTGTTACACAAGGGACTGATCGGTTCACTTGTCTAGAACATAGTTCTGAATCACTTCTTCATCAGCTAGCTTCTTGGGAGCTGAGTGAACTCGACATCTCCAACATACATACTTTATGCCTGGTGTAAAGGCACACTGCATTTAAACCACTCAGCTATATGTTGGAATGCCCGCCTGCTCGCTCCGCAATGGTCTCTACGTATGGCCTTTTTGCTGCTATTACTTTATACACCATAGGTACATACAATTCTATATGTTGCTAATCAAGTGTGTGGAATATTATAGGCGACACAGGGCACGGCTCACGAGAGCGTAGTAAAATTGGACTTATAGCAGTGCCTGTAGAGCAGTAGCTTTTGTTGGGCACTGCTTCATTCATGATGGTCTGAGATTCTGTCAGCGTGCTCTATTCCTAAAGTCTGGGATGGCAGGACCTACGTTCAATCGATGCTTTGGATTGCCCCGTTTCTGATATTCAGCAGAAACTGTTCGTTCAGCATTTCATTCTCTCCCTCTATGGGCGGTAGTGCCTCTTCTCACTCGCACTAAAGTGGTGTTCTGGGGACTATAGAGAAGTGGCAATGCAGTATCTTCTTTATCTTTACACAAAGTGCTGCCGCAAGATATGTGAGGATTTTATTACGGCTCTGCGATATCCAGTAAATTAGCACAATTTGCGCAAGCTGCTCGCACAAAATGTAGATCCTGATCTACACGTCACACTCATATTATTGGATGTAAGACACAGTCGGAAGCGTATGATGTAATCCATTAACAGACCATATAGTAGTTTGTGAACGTAGCGTCTTCTAGTGTGACTACATTCCGCAGTACACTCAGGATTTCTATAAAAGTGATACAGGGCAGTATGCTAGCTCGAGCGGCATATTCGTTAGAGTATTATTTGATCGGATTCCATAGTTAAAAATTACTACGTACTCTGCATAGCCTTCAAAATAAATGATGTGCTAAACTATTAAGTAAGAAATCTTCTCTGTACGTATCCGTCTTTTCTATTATGAGGAAGCCTTTTTGTCTACTCGATGTTCTGGTGGCGGTATAAACCAAAGCGAGGTGGCCCCTCATACTAGACAGGAAGTAGTTACCCATAAGAATTATGGTAGATGCCGGCTACTTCCTGTGGGTTGTTGCGCTAAAAGACCCTATAAACATACGACCAATATCAGCTGCTTGCGATACGCCAGCCTGAAATGGGACCTGAATGAAATTTGGGTCCCAAGCTCCGTCATGGTGTTAAGTAAATTAGTATCCGGGAATTGGGCTGAATAATAAGAATGATTGTACCCAAATCTTACATGATAATGTAGCTCACATGTACCATTTAGAAACCAGTAAACAGTGCTAGATAATTTTATAATGCGATCGGCTACGGTCTTTTATTTCAAAGCCTGCTGCCGCTTATGCGAATTATCTACGGCTTTAAAAGACTGTAGACCATAGACCTACTAACTTTTTGTATACTCGATAAGACTGGCAAGAAGGTTGCGGGCAGAATTCTGCCAATAGATCAATGCTAGCCGCGAATTTAGGCTATCCGAATCACCGAAGCGTCTTCCAGGCGAAGGTTACGGCACACTATAAAATGCGTGAAACTCTGTTATTGTACGCGAAGTCCTCGTAAGGCGATTGCTTGGACCTCACTTGCGGTGTATGTAATTATATCAGGCAGGCGTCTTCGCCCAGCCGGCACAAGCGAATTGATACATGCTATTGTTAGTGGATATTTTAGGTGCATGGCCACTTGCACCTGCCTTTACCCCTATTGAAACAGTTGGCGTCTCCCAAACCAGCCTTGGCAAATGCTTGGCTGACACGACGCGGACATGCCAATAATATGTAAGAGGTGGCTTATGGCCCGGTTGCATGACTTCAGCCGCCTCCCGGAAGGGGCTATTAGGGCATACGAAAGCCTATCATTACATGAAACTTTAGTGGTAGTGGAGTGTAACAAGTGGCACCCATGAAAGTGTTAGGCCACGTGGCAGACGACACACGATTTGAAATCCACAGCACTCTAATGCTAAGCTGTCCACAACCTTATGACGAATAACGAACTGAGCATAAATTACTCGGTGGGGACGTATTCCCAAAACCCTTCGGGAAGGAGTTTCTAAGAATCACGATGATGTGCCTTCTGAGTGAGTAATGTAGCCAGTTTTACTACCGTTTTTAGAATATGTGATAACCGACGGCACCAAAACATTAAAGTGTCCAAGGACCTCTTCTTTACTGGACAGCTGTTACCAACTAAGCGGACTCTACAGAAATAGGATTGGTTGAGGTGCAAGTTTTAAATAGAGCCATCGAGATGTTATATATGAGCTATTTCGGAAGCTATTAAGTATGGGTGGCGTAGTCTTCGGTTAAATTAGTAGATCTTCATTATATATTCGCGCTCATCACTACATAATGACCCCTTCCAGAGACGTGCACTCTCCATCGATTTCAATGCCGTATTACTCACTTCAGTAAATAACTAGATATAGTATTGTGTAATAGGAAAGCTTAGCAGACTATTCTGGGTAATCGTCCCCAAATTTATAACTCCCCCTCCTTATTGGAAAAAAAAAAAAAAGAAAAAAAAAAAAAAAAAAAAAAAAACAAAAAAAAAAAAAAAAAAAAAAAAAAAAAAAAAGAAAAGAAAAAAAAAAAAAAAAAAAAAAAAAACAAAAAAAAAAAAAAAAAAAGAAAAAAAAAAAAAAAAAAAAAAAAAAAAAAAAAAAAAAAAAAAAAAAAAAAAAACACAAATAAAAAAAAAAAAAAAAAAAAAAAAAAACAAAAAAAAAAAGGAAAAAAAAAAAAAAAAAAAAAAAAAAAAAAAAAAAAAAAAAAAAAAAAGAAAAAGAAGAAAAAAAAAAAAAAAAAAAAAAAAAAAAAACCCTTCACCAAAATCCCTTTTCCGACAAAAAAAAAAAAAAAAAAAAAAAAAAAAAAAGAAAAAAATAAAAAAAAAAAAAAAAAAGAAAAAAGGAAAGAAAGAATAAAAAAAAAAAAAAAGGAAAAAAAAAAAAAAACAAAACAAAGAACAAAAAAAAAAAAAAAAAAAAGAGAAAAAAAAAAAAAAAAAAAAAAAAAAAAAAAGAAAAAAAAAAAAAAAAAAAAAAGGAAAAAAAGGAAGAAAAACAAAAAAAAACAAAAAAGAAAAGAAAAAAAAAAAAAACTATAACTCCCCTTGACCCCTCGAGACACATAACAAAAAAAAAAAAAAAAAAAATAACTAAAAAAAAAAACCCAAAAAAAACAAAAAAAAAAATCACCTGCCAAGAGAAACCAGCATGACCCCTGATCACTACAAATTGTACAAAATACACCCCAAACCACGTTACCCCATTTTCTACCTTAATACCCCTCTAACTGACCCAATCCACGTACTCATTCCCCCCCATACCAACTACCGCTTTTCCTTTCCATGTGTCCACACGAACGTCGATAAAAAAAAAACCTTTGGGAATACTTTCCACTAAATCTTGCTCCGTAGTTTCTAAATGTCAAGTTCGTATCTGATTTGCGAAGCAATTGCGGTTGTTGCCAAAGTGTTTTGATCTTGAGCTGTCAACAGGCGTATTTAACCCAACAACGTGCATTTTTATATCCATCATTCTTTAATCACCACCAACGTACATATGTTGACCACCAACAACTAGAAAACCACCCCCATTAAACATATTCCTTCAATAGTTTTCATGCTAGCGTCTGTCCTCAGTTTTTTTCGCGCTGATTTTAAATTTTCTTGAATTTATCTTTATCTTTCTGTTCTTTTCAAGGTTTTATCCTTCTGTACCTACTGTTGCGTCTGCTCTTGCATTGCATATAGTCACTGACAAATCTGAGATAACATGTAATTTTACCTACCCCTACAAACTATACCCTACCAGCAGCGATGAAAAACCTAGCAGTTTTAATTTCACGCTCACGTTCTTTTAGCTTGCCAATGTTTAGAAGAAAAAAAAAGAAAAAAAAAAACTTCTAGTTTAAATTTTTGTAGATGCCTGCAACGCATGCAAACACCAACCCAAACAAGCGTTTTCTAAAAAAACGTTAAAAATTCGAATTTGTCGAAAAGCTTTCGAACTTCCTAATAATTTAAGTCCACACATAAAGTAACAAGCTTTATGGGCGTCTCACATTTTTTGATCTAGGTGGAACGATTTTCTTTTCACGAAAACCCCAGCGTTATTGTGAGATATTAGCATCACCCTAAGATCCGATCAACTCGCATCACTGCAAGCTGCCCCATACTAAGCACAGGCACTCATATGGTACCACACGTAAACAACAATCCCCCCTCCCCCTTCAAGTCCCCCATCATTTGTTAACACACATCACCCCCATACAAGGCCAAACGAAGATCGACTACCACCCAAAACTACATGGTGGATCATCACGCCCCCGAAACAGCTAACCTACACTCCCCATCAAATACTCCCACGCCACCACTTGACACCCACGCCATTATGGCCTACAAAGCTACACAAGCCTATAAATGTATATGGCTGGTGAACCAAGCATTGAAGTTCCGCCGAAATTACTAGACCTACTGGAGAAATGGAGGGCAAGACACAGAGAGTGTCGAAAGTAGCACAGTGATGCGCATGGACTAATTAGTTTGCTTTTAAGCCGCTACTTGGTTGTGCTGGAAGTATGAAGTGTTATGGTGGAGATGATTACTTCATCAAAGTAGTCTAACTAATTTTGCATATCTGAATATGGAGTTCTTATCAAACAGCTTCCGCGATTACGAATCGTACCCATAAGGTTCTGGAATACAGCGGAATTCCCCAAAATCGTTACAGTGAGTGTAGAATTTTATTCAGACAAGAAACCAAAAAAAAAAAAAAAAAAAACTGCAAATGAATGGCGGAATATCATCGCGTGCCACTTAAGAAATGTTAAGTCTAGAACTGGCGGCTTGAAGTAATTGAATAAATACTATCGAATAGACTTAAGTGAACTGAACTTTTGTCTCGGACAACCAAACGGCAAACACCTCATTTACAGTAACATGGCTCTTAAATCCGTTATGAAATATCATCTTTCCCCTTTGAAAAACTGAAATTTTTCTTAGGAATACTAGTAGCATAGCTCGCGTCGAGATCTGGCAACCCTGCCGACACGCTAGTAGCAGGAGTATAGGACCTGTGCGAAACACAGCAGGACATCCGACAAGACAGGAACGTGCGTCAACAATTTCTTCGTTACAGCTCTCACTTCTGCATCTGTGCGACTGAAGAGGTCTAACTATCTTATAAGCATGTTTATGCAGCAGACATTGGTCACATGTTTAGGTTTAGTACCCGCTATCCCCCACGCTTGCCCTCTAGTTAGTTTTTTTGTTGTTTTATTTTTTTATTTGTTTTGTTTCTTTATTTTTTTTTTTTTTTTTTTTTTTTTTTTTTTTTTTTTTTTTATTTTTTTTTGTGTTTTTTTTTTTTTTTTTTTTTTTTTTTTTTTTTTTTTTTTTTTTTTTTTTTTTTTTTTCTGTTGTTTTTTTTTTTGTTTTTTTTTGTTTTTGTTTGTTTTTTTTGTTCTTTTGTATTTTTTGTTTTTTTTTTTTTTTTTTTGTGTTTATTTTTTTATTTTTTTTTTTATTTTTGTTTTTATTTTTTTATTTTTTTTTTTATTTGGCCTTCTTTTTTTATGTTTTTTTTTTTTTTTTTTTTTTTTATTTTTTTTTTTTTTTTTTTTTTTTTTTTTTTGTTTGTTTTGTTTTTTTTTTTTTTTTTTTTTCTGCTCTTTATAGATGATTAGCAACTTTTGTAAGAGTAAAGTTGTAGGATTGTGAATGCACATGATACCATCTTGAAATATGCAGACCCCGCGATTCTGTTCACGGCTTTCCGCTTGATGGATTATATGTCATCTCTTGTACTGACGTTCATTTCTTTAAAGCGGATTGGATACGAATACCGTTCGACTACATCGAAGTTCTGCACCCATCCATGGCCTAATTTACTTACTTGACAGGCTTTTTTTTTTTTTTTCCGACTCGCCCCTCGGCTTAAAAAAAAAAAACACTTTTATATAAAATTCCCAAAAAAAGTTATTATAGTAAATAATTTTTTATTTTAGAATTTAGCTTATAGTTTACTAATTTAACTAACGTTATTTTTATAAAGTTACATCAGTCCGGCCTCCTTACTAAGCCGGTGAGCCCCAGTAATAGAGGCTATAATTTGCGGTCATATGGAAATGAAATCATCCTCAATTATGCTTTTTTGATGTCTCCAGATCATTCTTGATGAAGTACTCAGCTAAGATGTTGCCTTGATCGCACCCACTGTCCCTCACTTAGCAATATCTACATGACGCGACACAAGCATGCTTCTAAAGAATTTACGGCTGTACTTTCTTTCAGTTTCAGCCATGAGGAACCAATGTAGTAATCCTGGCACCCCTTTTTTTTTTTTTTTTTTTTAGTCATTTATTTTTTTTGTTTTTTTTTTCATTTTTCTTCTTTTTATTGTTTTTGTTTTTTTTTTGTTTTCTTTATTTATGTATTTTTATTTTGCTTTAATATTTATTTTTATTGCATTATTTTATACCTAGTTTTTCCTTATATTTTTTTTTCTCTTTTTTTTTTTTTTTTTTATTTTCTTTATTTTTATTTAGAATATGTTCCTGTATCGGACAAAGTAACAGCAGACCTCACCCCTTCCGTTAATTTGCAAAACCCATCGGTATGACAAATGCACTGTGGGTTTTTTGAATCTGCCGATTCATTAGACAGCGATTGTTCGGGAGGCATTGTCGCTTATGCTGACTGTCAGCGTCGTCCTGCATACATCGTGAGTTTCGACTGGTGCATCATTGTCGAATCGCCCTAAGCAATTGGTTTATGCACCAGCGTACTCACAGCATTGTTATAATACACCACTCTGGCGGCGCTCCTTTGTTTACAGATAGTTTTGGCCTCGCATAGACCCCATTGCTGAAGTGATTAAGGCAGTCTGCAGGCTTAAAATGGACTCAACACAATTTGTAGGCGCGCAGTACGTCATCGAATCTGCAAAAGCTGTCCTTTATGATTGCCTCACTTCGAGACATGTGATGAGGGCTCCAGCAATCTTCCAGAAAAATCGCCTAGGGCATATAATGTGTTCCAGCGAACTAATAAACTGGAAACTGCCATTTTTTGTTCGCTGTTGTATATAGAAAAGGAAATTTACTTTCATGTAGATGCACCCTGTATCTGTTTGGCATCGATTTGGAGATCTATATCACGCAAAAAAATCAGGGAGAAATTGAAAAATCAAATCGGTGGATTGGCGAGAATATTTTTCCACCCGGATTAAAAAGCGAATTGTGGCGAACCCCCCGGCTTGAACTAGCTAAAAAACTCGAAAAACAGCCCTAAGAGATAGTGAGACTTAAATAACCAGGGTATAATTTCCAAAAAAAAAAAAAATCCCCTACCCCCCCACTCACCCCCTTCCCTCCATAGCCAGCTCACCGGTTTCACCACGTGTTCCGACTGCTTCGAGAGAAGATGTGCTCTTGTTTTTGTTTTGCGACCAAATTTTTAACATGCCCTAATTCATAAGTCTCACTATAGCTTTATTTCATTTTATCCTCGTTTAGCCCACTTCAATCCTCGCATTCGCTCTTTAATCGCGTGATAGAATTCTCGCCAATGCACGATTTGATTTTATTCAATTTCCCTGATCTGTGCTGAACGATATCCAATCGATGCAAAAGATACAGGCCGCACTACGAACGTAGCATTTCCTACTTGGTATATTACAGCCATGCGAACAGAACAAACATCCGGCAGACAGCTTCAGTTTTAGTCTTTATCGCCTGCGTCCGGTGGAACACCAGTTATATCATGCCTCTAGGCGTTCTTCTCTCGTGGAACAATTGCACATGCGCAAGCGCCTCTTCACCTATCAATGTCGCCGAACCCGTGGGGCAATCAGATGGACAGTTTCAACTCGAATTGACAGTACATGCGCCCTAGACAAATTGTGGTGAGTCCATGTTAAGCTGCAACACAAAATGCGCTTAATTAATCACGTCGCATGGGTCTATGCGAGCCACAAAATCTGTTGGATTCGGTAAACAAAGGAGCGCCGCGAGCGTGTGTATTATCACCAATGCTGTAGACGCTGGTCATAAACCAATTGCTTAGGCGATTCGTCAGAGCACCAGTCAAACTCACGATGTATGCAGACGACGCTGCAGTTAGCATAAGCGGCAAATGCCTACCAACAATCAGCTGTCTAATGAATCAGGCAGAATATCCCAATGCATTTGTATACCGATGGTTTCAAATTAACGGAAGGGGCGAGTCTGCTGTTACTGTGTCGATACAGAAACAAGTGGATTCTAAAGGCTGCCAGATTACTGCAGTGTTCCTCAGGCGGAAACTGGAAGAAGCAGCAGAATTCTTTAGGAAGCGTGCTTGAGTCGCCGTCAATGTATATATTGATAGTGAGGTGGCGATCAAGGCAAACATCTTACTGAGTACTTCATGCAAGAAGTGATCTGAAATCCAAAAAGCATAAGAGCTAGATTTCATTCATGCCGCAGTATACCTCTATACTGGCTCCCGGCTAGAAGAGGCCGGAAGATACGAAAAGCTGAAGAATTGGCAAAGATGGGTGCAGAACTCGATTAGTCGACGGTATTCGTTCCAATCCGCTTGAAAGAAAGAATGAAAGCAGACAGGAGTTGCATATAATCCATCAAGCAGGAAGCCGTGAACAGAATCGCGGGGCTGCAAAATTTCTAAGACATGTGCAAATCCTACAACTTTAGACTTACAAAGTTGCTATATCTATAAGAGAGAAACACTAAGGCGCACCATGGGCATACTAACTGTACAATGTCTGCCTGGCATAAATGCTTATAAGTTAGACCTCTCAGTAGCAGCAGATGCAAGAAGTGAGAGCTGTATGAAGAATGGTGAGCACGTTCTGCGATCAGGTCCCGCGTTCGCAAGGTCAAGACTCCCTGCTACTAGAGGCGGCAGAGTTGCCAGTTCTCGACGCAGCTGTGCCAGCTAGGTCCTAGAAAACTTTCAGTATTTTCAAAGAGGACAGCGATATTTATAAGGTTAGCCTGGTACTTAAAAGGAGGTGTTCCGTTTGGTTTGTCCGACAAATTCAGTCTATTCGAAGTTTTATTCAACGCCAGGTTTCAACTTAACCTCTCTAAACACGCGAAGATATTCCTCCATTCATTTCATATTTTTTGTTTTGTGAAGTAAAATCTAAAATACTGTAACGAATTTTTGGGAATTCCGCTTATTCCAAACCTTATGCTAACGTTCGAATCGCTAAACTGATTGAATAAATAACTCCAATATTCAATAATGCAAAATGTATTAGACTACTTTGAGAGTACTTCACAATAACACTTATACTCCACAACCAATAGCGTGCTTAAATCAAAACTGATTAGTCATGCCTCAGCTTGTGCTACTTTGATACTCTCGGTTTTCCTCCATTTCTCCTAAGGTCTAGTAATTTCGCGAACTTCATGCTTGGTTACCAGCCATATACATGTATATTTGTAGTTTGTAGCCATATGCGTGTGTATGCGTGAGTATTACTTCGGCTGATGATGACATGTGTTTGTGAGTATCTCTTCGTTGCCTGATTATGTGTAAATGATGATTGATTTGTTTACGTACATTGAGTGGCTGCTTAGTATCAGCTTAATGATGCTAGTATCACTTAGTGATGCTAATATTCGTCACAATACGCTTCGGAAGAAAAATCGTCACAAATCAATGTGAGACCGATAACTTGTACTTGTTGGACTGAAATTAATTGGGCTACAAAACTTTTCTCAAAAAAGCAGGGACCCGAAATAGAAAATCAAACTTTTCGAAAATTCGAATTTTTTAAAGTTTTTTTCGAAAACGCTTTTTTGGGTTGGTTTGCATCGTTGCAATTACAAAATTTAAAGAATTTTTTCTTAAAATATGGCAAATAAAAGAAGTAGCTAAAAATTAAAACTGCTATTTTTTTCAACGCTGCTGTAGGTATGTTGGTTGTATGTAAAATACTTGTTATACAGATTTGTCAGTGACTATATTGCAGCAGCAGAACAACAAGGTACAGGAAAAACTTGAAAAGAACAAAAAGTAAATCAAGAAAATTTAAATCAGCGCGAAAAAAAATGAGGGTAAGCGAATGAAACTATTGAAGGAAGATGTGAATTTGCAACATATTATGTGAGTTATAAATATATAAAATGCAAGTTATGGGTTAAATACGATTTGACAGCTCAAATCAAACTTGCAACAACCAAATTGCATTCGCAATCAGAACGAACGTACATTTACTACACAAAATATGGAAATATTAGAGTTTTTTATCGACGTTCGTAATAAGAAAAGGAGTTTGTATGAATGAGTACGGATGTACAGTTAGATATTAAGGTAGAAATGTAAACTGTTATGTATTTGTGGGATCAATCAGTTCTTTAGCAGGTTTTCCCAGAATAGCTGCTAGACTTTCTATTAAAAATACTATAACTAGTTATTACGGAAGTGAGTATACCGGAATTGAAATCGATAGGAGAGTGAACGATACACCTCTCTGGAAGGGTATTAAGGAATGATAGCACAAAATAATAAAGATCTACTATTTTAACCGAAGAATACACACCCAGTAGCTCTAATAGCTCTGAATAGCTCATAACAACATCACATTGGCTCTATTTAACTTGCAACAACAACCAATCCTATTTCTGTAGAGTCAGCTTAGGTTGGATAACAGCTGTCCAGTAAAGAAGAGGTCACTTGGACACTTTTATGTTGGTCGGTCGTGTTATCACATATTCTAACGGTAAAACTGGCTACCAGTTACTAAACAAAGGCACACATCGATCTTAGAAACTCCTCCCGAAGGTTGGAATACGTCCCCACCGAGATATTTATGCCTCGTATTCGCAAAGTTTGGACAGCTGAGCATTAAGTGCCTGGTTGATTTCAAATCGTCGTCTGCCACGTGGCTAACACTTCCATTGGGCTGCCCTGTTAACACTCCACTAACCACTAAAAGATGAGCTTTCGTATGCCCTAATAGCCCCGCCGAGCGCTTGAAGTCAACAACGGGCCATAACAGACCTCGACATATAGCATGCCGTCGTGTCAGCCAAGCATTTGCCAAGCTGGTTTGAGACCCACCTGTTCAGAAGCAGGGAGCAAGTGGCCAATGACACCTTAAAATATCCACTAACAAACATGTACAATTCGCTAGTGCCTGCCTGGGCCAAGACGCTAGCCTGATAGTTAGATGTCACCGCAAGTGAGGTCAAGCAATCGCTTACAGACTTCGGCCCTACAATAACAGAGTTTCACGCATTTTTTATAGTGCCAACCTTCGCCTGGAAGACGCTTCAGTGATCGGATAGCCTAAATTTCCGGCTAGCATTGAGCTATTGGCAGAATTCTGCACCGCCAACCTTCTTGTCCAGCCTTACGAGTATACAAAAGAAGGTTAGTAGGTCTATGGTATACAGTCTTTTAAAGCCGTAGATAATTCGCATCAGCGGCAGCAAGGCTTGAAAAAAAACGTAGCCGATTCGCAATTATAAAATTATCTAGCCGTTAAGGTTTCTAATGGTAACTGACCCAGTATCAAGGAAGATGGAGTAAACATTCTTATAGCAGCCCAATTCCCAGGAACTACTTAACCTGACGGAGCTTGGGACCCAGCATTTCATACAGTCAAATTCAGGCTGGCGTATCGCAAGCAGCTGATATATGGTCAAATGGTTAATAGCGTCTTTAGCGAAACAAACCCACAGGAGTAGCCGGCATCTACCATAATTCTTAGGAGTAACTACTTCCTTGTCTAATAAAATTATGAGGGGCCACCTCGCTTTGGTTTATACCCCACCAGAACATCGAGTAGACCAAAAGGCTTCTTCAGTATAGAAAAGACGGATACTTATAAGAGAAGTTCTTAACTTAATTAGTTAGACATCATTTATTTTGAAGGCAGTCGAGTAATTTTTTAACTATGGAATCCGATCAAAATATCTCTACCGAATATGTGCTCAGCTAGATACTGCCCTGTATCACCTTTTTACAGAAATCCTGAGTGTACTCGAATGTAGTCACACTAAAGAGCTACGTTCACAAACTACTATATGGTCTGTTAAATGGGATTACATCATTACGCTTCCGACTGTCTTACATCCAAAAATACTGAGGTGTGACGTTAGATCAGGATCTACATTTTGGCGAGCAAGCTTGCGCAATTGTATTTAAGATCCAGAGCCGTAATAAAATCCTCAAATCTCTTGCCGGCAGACTTGGTGTAAAGATAAAGAGATACTCATTGCCATTACAAAGCAATTGCCTGCCGTTGCAGCTACGTGTCCCCAGTTTGTCTTCTTATGTCCCCAGAACACCATTTATGCAGTGAGAAGAGAGTACTCCCCATAAGGGAGAGAAATGAAATGCTGAACGAACAGTTTCTGCTGAATAATCAGAAACTTGGCAAACCAAAAGTCATCTAATTGAAGAGGTCCTGCCTACCAAGGACTTTAGGAAATAGAGCACCTGAGAACTCAGCCATCAGAAAAGCACAAAAAAGCTCTGCTCTAAAAGCACTGCTATAAATCCAATTTTACTACGCTCTCGAGCGCGCCTATTAATATTCCACACAATTAGGAACATATAGAATTAGTATGTACCTAATGGTGTATAAAGTAATAGCAACAAAAAGGCAATACTTAGAGACCAATTGCAGAGCGAGCAGCTGGGCATTCATATAGCTTAGTGGTTAAAGGCATGTGCCTTTACATCAGCATAAAGTATGTATGTGGAGATTTCGAGTTCACTCAGCTCCCAAGAAGCTAGCTGATGAAGAAGTGAAATTCAGAAACATGTTCTAGTAACCATCGCCCGTTTGTAAACTTTGCAATTTTTCTCTAATATCAATAACAAACAAATTAGCTTAAAGATTTTTTTCAAATGTACGTATGCGACAAGCAAATGCTCAACACATGAAAGTTTAATTAATAAATTTATTATAAATCATAGTTTGTTTAACACAAATGGCAGCTTGCTTTAATTAAAATGACATAATCAATATTTTCAATCCATAAATCACAAAACGAACAAAGTTGAAAGGCTAATTTGCTGAAAATAAATCATTACATAAATAATAAATTTTATCAATTTAAGCTGAGATTACTCAATTTCTTTTGACGCATTTAAAGTTAAAGTAGCTTAAACAATTTATCTAATTTGAGCAATTTTTTTTATTCGAATTTATTTTTTATTTATAATGCAACATGATTGCCTATTTTTATACTCAGCGTGCTTTGCACATAGAGTATATTAACTTTGATTGGATAACGGTTGGCTGTACAGGTATAAAGGAATCGAGATAGATATGGCTTCCATATATCAAAAGCATCAGTATCGAAAAAAATTTGATTGAGCCATGTCCGTCCGTCCGTCCGTTAGCACGATAACCTGAGTAAATATTGAGATATCTTCACCCAATTTGGTACACTAGCTTATCTGGACCCACAATAGTTTGGTATTGAAAATGAGCGAAATCGGATGATAACCACGCCCACTTTTTATATATGGGGTATTCCATCTGAAAGTTTTTCTTCTTTTTCTAGCTTACGAAAGACGTTTTTCAGAATTTTTTCATCCAACTTAAAAAAAGTTATGAATTTTGAAAAAAACACCGTTTTTGTTTCAAAATGCTATAACTTTTTCAAAAATTGACCGTTTCGGATCTTTTTTTTTAATTTGTTTTTAAATGTACTTTTCGGAAAAAATACAAAAAAATTTTTAAAGTCAATTAAATAAAAAAAATAATAATCGGCCCACTCCGAGATTAGTGGGGATGATTGCAGAATTGATTCAAGTTTTTACGAGAAGAAACTGAAAAAATACAAAAAAAAACTTTAAAAATTTTTTTGTATTTTTTCCGAAAAGTACATTTAAAAACAAATTAAAAAAAAAGATCACAAACGGTCAATTTTTGAAAAATTTATAGCATTTTGAAAACAAAAACGGTGTTTTTCAAAATTCATAACTTTTTTTAAGTTGGATGAAAAAATTTGAAAAATTCTGAAAAACGTCTTTCGTAAGCTAGAAAAAGAAGAAAAACTTTCAGCCAATTCTAAAGGGGTCGGGTTCAAAATGGTCGAAATGGGATGGAATACCCCATATATAAAATTTTGGAAAACACAAAAAACCTGATAATTTAGTAAATAATACACCTAGAATGTTGAAATTTTACATGTGGAATGATGTTGAAACTCTTGATAAAAATTTGGAAAAATTTTTTAAAATGGTCGTGACACCGCCCACTTGTGATAAAATCAATTTTACAAATATTATTAATCAAAAATCGTTAAACCTATCGTAACAAAATTCGGCAGAGAGGTTGCCTTTACTATAAGGAATGCTTTGAAGAAAAATTAACGAAATCGGTTAAGGACCACGCCCACTTTTATATAAAAGATTTTTAAAAGGGTCGTGGAAGAATAAAATAAAGCTATATCTTTGCAAAAAAGAGCTATATATCAATAGTATTTCATTTTCCAAGTGGATTTATAACAATAAATAAGGAAAACTTCAAATTTAAAAAAATGGGCGTGGCACCGCCCGTTTTATGACTAAGCAATTGCCTATGTTTCAGGGGCCATAACTCGAAGGAAAATTAACGGATCTTAATAAAATTCGGTACACAAATTTTCCCTATAGCAAGAAATATTTCTAGAAAAAATGGACGAGATCGGCTAAAGACCACGCCCCACTTTTATATAAAAGATTTTTAAAAGGGTCGTAGACGAAAATAATAAGCCATATCTTAGCGAAAAAGAGCTTTGTATCAATAGAATTTTACTTTCTAAATTGAATTATAACATTAAATTAGAAAACACTAAAATGTTTGAAAATGGGTGTGGCACCGCCCCTTTTATGACTAAGCACTTTTATATGTTTCGGGAGCCATAACTCGAAGAAAAATGAACGGATCGGAATGAAATTGTGTACACATATTTTCCTTATAGCAGAAAATATTTCTTGTAAAAATGGACGGGATCGGTTAAAGACCACGGCAACTTAGTTATAAAACAAATTTAAAAGGGTCGTAGACTAGAATAATAAGCTATAACTTAACAAAAAATAGTTTTGAATCAATGATATTTCACTTATCAAGTTTTACTGTAGAAGGAAATGGGGAGACATTTTTCTTTTAAACTGGCGGTGCCACGTGTTATGTAGAAAAGTAATTTATCTGAAATTAAATGTACAATTGCAACTCACGCTGAGTATATAATGTTCGGTTACACCCGAAACTTAGAAACACCTTTACTTGTTCTATTTCATTTCTTTTTTATTTATTATCATTCCGTAAACCAATCTAGCAAATCGTATACTTGCATCAATATAAATTTTATTTTCGTTTCATATACATAATTTAGTGAAATACTTTTTGAACTCATTTTTCATAACTTTATTTGTGCAGGCTGAAATATCAATATTTATATTATGGCTTCTTGAAATGTGGGCATCCAATTTCCTGCTTTTAGGCTAAATTAACAAAAACAAGCGGTGGGGATTATTTATTGGTTTGCCTTATTCTGTGAATTTCAATTCAATTGAAAATTTGGTAAACAGAGAAAAAACAGAAAAAATAATATGTGTAGGTACATTAAAAAAAATTTCTTTTTTGTTCATTGCTTTGCAAATGCCAGGGGGTGGTCATAGACATGGTGTTGGATTTTTGAAATGCATGAAAGGAAACGAGTCACCGAGCGAAATATCCAGCCAGTTTTTTCGATGTTGTTTTCTTCATCAGCGAAATTTTGTAGTTTATATAGAAGTTCTAAGAAATCTAGAAAACAATTCTGAACCTCATTGATATGAGTATTTTGAACAGATGAATATACCATGTTATATAAATTGGACGGTATCCATGTAAATCCAGGAAATTTTAGGCCAAAGTGGTGGCAGAACTCTTTTTCCGACCAAATTACCACGTCTACAGTTTTTATGCTAACTATTTTAAAGGTCGATGCATTTTTGCAGAGAAACGTTTTATGATAAAAATGGAATTTTAGCTTTTACCGATCACTGCCGAAGTGCCATCACGTTTTGTTTTTTGTGCAATCATCTTTGCTCACGTTAAGGGGGATCCAAAATGTAAGCGTAAATTTTGTCACGGCACAGACGCATAATATGGGAGCAATGTACGTGACAGAGTTGATAGCATCGAAATCAAGCAAATCAAATCAAGCCAAATCTAGCCAAGTCAAATCCAATCTAGACAAGTCAGATCAAGTCATGTCATGTCTAGTAAAGTTAAGCTAAGGAATAGGAAGGGAAAGGCAAGAAATCAAAGAAAAGAAAGGAGAGCAAACGAAAGGATAGCAGCCGAAAGATATAAGAAGGAAGGAAAGGAAGGAAAAGCAAACAACAACAGCGTTTCAAGTGCTCAGCTGGGTATGTAATGTTACTTTTTCTTGTTGATTTTGTTGATCAATTTAGAATCAGCAATTTGCGCAAAGAAAATTCAACTGCTATTTCCGATGAATAAAAATTTACAGAAATTTCGGTTGAATTGACTCGTAATTCGGTTAATTTTACCAGGTTTTTTTCTTTCAGTGTATGCGTATTAGGATGGGTCAAATTTATTGTTGAAAAGGCACATCCAGTTTCTGAATCTATGGGCCATACTGAGTAATATTATCCATGGGACCATAGGTCTGAAATTAATTTCGAGGCTCCCTGATTTTGTTAGAAAATTTTAAGTCCCAATCCGAATAGCGGCTCTCACAAATAAAATACATGAAAATAAATGTCAAATTCGGATTCTGATTGGGATATAAAATTTTCTAACAAAATTAGAGATGCTCGAAATTCATTTCAGACCTATGGTCCCATGGACAATATTACTCGGTATGACCCATAGATTCAGAAACTGCATGTGCACCTGAAGTTTTTTTTCCCCCAGTTTTCCCCATACAATTTGACCCACCCTAATGCGTATAATTTTCTTTTGCTAGGCTTCCATTGACTTTAACGTGAGTAAAAGTGTATTGAATATAGAAACTTTCACGTGCAAGTACAAACAATGCTTAGAATATGTTTATGTATGATTTTTTATGTATGTAGAAGCAATGCTTATGATATATTTTTATATATATGCTATACACCCTTTTCTTTCACCTGTGGTTTTTAGCTGCCATTACTTGTTTGTCTGTGGGTTTTTGAAATTTAATCAGGATGCGTCAAATTGATTTTGATCGAAACTCAACACTGAAGTTTGGGAACAAACAAAAGCACAACGCAGGCAAAGCAAACTACATCATAAAAATAATAAGAAAATTTGTAAGGAAGAAAAGGTTTGGTAAGTGAATATCTGCTTGTTTACTTTGCTGAGCGAAGGAATGAAGGAAAAAGTAAGGGAGGCTAAGTTCGGGTGTAACCGCATATTACATACTCAGCTGAGAACTAAAATAGGGAAAATCACCATTTAGCAGAATGAAACCTAGGGTAACCCTGGAATGTGTTTGTATGACATAGGTATCAAATGAAAGGTGTTAATGAGTATTTTAAAAGGGAGTGGGCCTTAGTTCTATAGGTGGACGCCTTTTCGAGATATCGCCATAAAGGTGGACCAGGGTGACTCTAGAATGTGTTTGTACGATATGGGTATCAAATTAAAGGTATTAATGAGGGTTTTAAAAGGGAGTGGCCCTTAGTTGTATATGTGAAGGCGTTTTCGAGATATCGACCAAAATGTGGACCAGGGTGACCCAGAACATCTTCTGTCGGGTACCGCTAATTTATTTATATATGTCATACCACGAAACGTATTCCTGCCAAGATTCCAAGGGCTTTTGATTTCGCCCTGCAGAACTTTTTCATTTTCTTCTACTTAATATGGTAGGTGTCACACCCATTTTACAAAGTTTTTTCTAAAGTTATATTTTGCGTCAATAAACCAATACAATTACCATGTTTCATCCCTTTTTTCATATTTGGTACAGAATTATGGCATTTTTTTTCATTTTTCGTAATTTTCGATATCGGAAAAGTGGGCGTGGTCATAGTCGGATTTCGGCCATATTTTATACCAAGATAAAGTGACTTCAGATAAGTACGTGAACTAAGTTTAGTTAAGATATATCGTTTTTTGCGCAAGTTATCGTGTTAACGGCCGAGCGGAAGGACAGACGGTCGACTGTGTATAAAAACTGGGCGTGGCTTCAACCGATTTCGCCCATTTTCACAGAAAACAGTTATCGTCATAGAATCTATGTCCCTACCAAATTTCACAAGGATTGGTAAATTTTTCTTCGACTTATGGCATTAAAAGTATTCTAGACGAATTAAATGAAAAAGGGCGGAGTCACGCCCATTTTGAAATTTTCTTTTATCTTTGTATTTTGTTGCACCATATCATTACTGGAGTCGAATGTTGACATAATTTACTTTTATACTGTAAAGATATTAAATTTTTTGTTAAAATTTTGACTTAAAAAAAAATTTTTTTTTAAAAGTGGGCGTGTTCGTCATCCGATTTCGCTAATTTTTATTTAGCACACATATAGTAATAGGAGTAACGTGCCTACCAAATTTCATCATGATATCTTCAACGACTGCCAAATTACAGATTGAAAAACTTTTAAATTACCTTCTTTTAAAAGTGGGCGGTGCCACGCCCATTGTCCAAAATTTTTCTAATTTTCTATTTTGCGTCATAAGGTCAACGCACCTACCAAGTTTCATCGCTTTATCCGTCTTTGGTAATGAATTATCGCACTTTTTCGGTTTTTCGAAATTTTCGATATCGAAAAAGTGGGCGTGGTTGTAGTCCGATTTCGTTCATTTTAAATAGCGATCTGAGATGAGCGCCCAGGAACCTACATACCAAATTTAATCAAGATACCTCAAAATTTACTCAAGTTATCGTGTTTACAGACGGACGGACGGACGGACGGACGGACATGGCTAAATGAAATTTCTTTTTTCACCCAGATCATTTTGATATATAGAAGTCTATATCTATCTCGATTAGTTTATGCCGTTACGGATTACCGTTATGCGAACAAAGTTAATATACTCTGTGAGCTCTGCTCAGCTGAGTATAAAAAGTAAGGACTAGTAAAAATATACATGATAAGATATCCATACATACACACTGCAACACACCTACAAACGAACCAAGTGTGAAGACGAAAGGATATTTTTGAAGTCACTCAATGGAATTATGATGCATCAGCCAATCGTTTTAAAATAATAAGGCATTGAAGCTGAAGTAATTTATTGAATTTTCAGCTAAAGCAATAAATGTTTAAAACCATTCCAATAAGCAGATAGTGCATGTTGAGTAAGCGAAAAAATTCTATAATCTTAGGTGTGTTTGTTAAATTGAATGGCAAGTTTGTATGTACATAAACGAATTTCCAGGAATTATGAGGAATGATTTGATAATTTTAAAAAAGGTTGAATGAAGAGTGAAACACTCAAACCGTTATATGGAGATGTTAAATAAAGCTAAAAGAAATTACTGATGTATGTAATCGTTTGACTTCGTTAAGAAAATTAATTTCAGCAGCGTATACAGCAGCTACAAAACTGGGAAAAAAACTGGTAAAATCAACCGAATTGCGGGTCAATTCAACCGATATTTCTGTCAATTTATATACATCGCAAGTGGCTGTTGAATCAACTTCGCACAAATTGTTGATATCGAATTAACAGTTTGAACTGTAAATCAACAAAAAAAAGTGTACATCAAATATAAGCCACAGCTCTGTTAAGAAAAAAATTAAATTATAAAACTTGTTTCTAAAGATTTGATGTTTCCTTTTGCAAGCCTTTCGATCTGATAGGCTTAGCACGCTGCCATCACACCACGGTGGGCGCCTAGCGCTGGTGTATTAACTTACAATTATTAATGTCACCCTAAAAATATCACTAACATATAACAGTGGCTGTTAATATTAGATACAGAGACTTCTTTTTACAGAAAACCCAGTTACATTGATTGAAAATTTTTACAAATATTTTTAACTTGAGCGCACCTTTTCTTCTTCTGTTGAAATGACAAGTTTGTCCTGTTGACAAAAACTCAGTTGCATTAAAATAATGCGTCCAATTTTACTGACTAACTGTTAGTTCAAGAACAACGAACCTGACTTGTTGATTTTACAAGCTTCATTCGGTGTAGGCAAACCACTCACATGAACTCATGTATCCATGGCCATTTATTTAAACAAGAGTTTACAGACGTCACTACACCTTTTTCTTTTCTCTCATTTTATTTTAACTAATTCTTTTAATCAAATATTTTTACATTATTTAGTTTTGTTTTATTTAATTTTATTTTATTTTATATAATTTTATTTTATTTTTTTTATTATTATTATTTTTTTTATTTTATTATATTCTTTATAATTTTTTTTTATTTGATTTTATTTTTTACTTTATTTATTATTTTATTTTTTTTTATTCAGTATTTTTCTATTTCATTGAACTTTCACTTTGTTTTGTATTATTTAATTTTATCTCACTTATTTTATTATATTTTAATTTATATTATTTTGTTTTAATTTTTTTTACTTTTTTTCTCCTTATTTTATTTTATTTTATTTCAATTTATTTTATGTAATTTTATTTCATTTCATTCTATTTTATTTTATTCTATTTTATTTTATTTCATTTTGTTTTGTTTTGTTTATTTCGTATAATTATTTTTTGTCCTTTATTTTTTTATATGATTTTATTTTTTTACTTTATTTTTTATTTTTATTTCATGCCATATTTTTTAATTTTATTTTAGTATCTTCTATTTTATTTAACTTTTTTATATTATTTAATTTTATTTCATTTATTTTATTATATGTTAATTTATATTATTTTATCTTATTTTATTTTGTGTTTATTTTGTTTTATTTCATTTTATTTTATTTCATTTTGTTTTATTTATTTTGTTCTATTTTATTTTAATTTATTTTATTTCATTTTCTATTATTTTATTTATTTTATTTATTTTATTTTATTTTATTTTATTTTATTTTATTTATTTTTAATTTATTTTATTAAATTACAACCAACAAAAATCGACCAAACATGTATACAAAGTCACTCGTTGGTTGGCCTGATCTAGTTGTTGTAACATTTAACACTAACCAGACCTTTTGAGATCCACCTAAAGCCTTTCAATTCTACTAGACCCGACTTTACGAAATTTTTTGATTGACTATTGCTGACTACGAGCGCAGGAATGTCTGCACAGAGCACATCCTACTCAAATGGTCAACCGTCTTATTCCCAGGGACTCCCGTGTGGCCCAGATCATATCAAGCGCATTAATACGTTTGACAACAAATTTAGCTGCACCTTAAATTGCCGAACCAATTTTGAAATAGTTACAGAGCTAGAATAATTACTTAGTTCACCGAAACCGATTTTTCACTACAAAGCTCATGGCCTTGAGAATTACAAATATCTAAGCTTGGAGGGCAGAAGAATTATCTCCAAGAGAAAAGTAAAAACATACATATATTCGTACATATGTGTAAATACATAACGCATATTTGATTTCTTTGATGCATGAAATTTGATAATTAACGGTTAAGCGAGTTAAATTAAATTGAGTTGAATACAATGCCAAGGGGTTGAAGGTTGTTCACACTTTATGAAAAGATTAAAACAGCGTAGCCTTAGCGCCAGTTGGGATAGCAAAAAAAAACGAAAAAGAGCAAAAAAGGAAAAAAGGTTGTGCAAATTTACTCAACCCACATGCATACACAAAAACACACATACGCACATAACGAGCTAAAGCACTGGCAAATTAAAGCGGAGAGACACCCCTGTGAATTCCAACTAAGAATGCCATCAAAACAAAGCCACTTCAAATTACGTCTTTGCACATTCGAAAATGTGTTCTTTTGACTTGCCGATATATGCCACGATAGCCCGAAGCTGCCCAGAACGTGTTCTTTGTATTTCATGTGATAAAGAAAACGGAGTAGTGCTGATCTCCTATGATTTGACGCGCTTATTTGCTTTCCATTTCCAAAAAGAATTCACTTAATATGTGATATAATATATTACATTTGAAGTTTGGTTTTAAGCTGCAACTATAATTTTTTGGAGCTCTATTGGTTAGGGTATTTCTCGTGTTGCCAATGGACCGCACCTATGCATAATAACTAGGTGTAGCGTTTCAAGTGTGAACACGCAAAAAATGCCGGGAAAGTAACTACTAGTGACCAAAACGTCAGATTTATTGCAACTAAAAAGCGGCGACTAAGCTACCATTTCAAAGCATTTTTGTTGGATATAAAATTTTAAAGTGATTCTTCTTACAACTTTTTTTCGGTTTGAATTGGAATTATCTATTTTGTAGAGTTTTAGACAAGTTATAAAGATTAAAATATTGCGAGTCACTCGGAGTCATTCTCACTCAAACCAACGTTGTCATATTAAATTTGTCATTTGACTAGGTAAGGTTGAAGTGGCTAGCACGAGGGCTGTGTGATACCACGAGAAGACACCATTACTTTTCCTCTTCGAACCATTTACAGTACCTGATAAAGGCTACCAAGTCCTTGATATCATACTCCACGACCTGGACTAGACTATCCAGAAAGGGATCTTCCAGAAAGCGCTACCTTGCACCAATTAACGTCGGGCAGTTGCAGATCAGGTAATCCACCGTTTCGTCTTCGTTTTCTGCCTTACGACTCGAGCAGCATCAACGATAAGGCACTCCTAACCTTTCTGCATGCCCAGTAACTTAGTCCTCCTACAAGTGTGGAAACTGTATCCCTAATTCGGGTGTAAACGTGACAGGATCTTTTAAGAATCCATTTTGGTCAGATTTGCTTAGATGTTCGATAACCCGGTATTAGTAACCATCGATAGATGTACTTTTTTAACATTAGCTTGCATGTGGCGGGGGGCATACCAAAGTTTTCTTTGTCAGGAAGAATCTACCAGGTCGTACCCCAGTGATTTGGTCGTCCGAAGGAGAGTTGAAGTTCTAGGAGTCTTGAAGAGACTACTCCTCTAACCCTGCCGTTTAGGTTAGAGCCATTGATGTGTATGGAAGTGCTGCCATCATCAGCAAGGTACCTCAGCCCAATCATTCCTGCTGTGAATGTTCACTATAAATTTGCTTTCCGAAACTGTTGTGGTTGCACAGCGATCTGTTCTAGGAGGGAACAACTGTACGGGCTTAGTATGCTAAAGTGTCCTTTGGTTTTAGTGTTCTAATTGGACAACTTTCTTAAAATCCGGGCTAATATCACTTCAGTTGACTAAATATGAAAGCATATTTATGTATAAGTGCGCCACCTCAAAACTAGAATTGGTTTCTGCAGGGTGGATTCAATAAAACTATATGCGATGAGGATATACATACATGCAATTCAGATTTTTCGGTTGCAATATAGAATTACCAGCGTCATACTTGTACTTTGGTCTTGCGTCTCGTTTACTTATTCTGTTTCATCTGTTACACAACTTTTGTTTTGCAAAGGCTCTGTTTTTTTTTATGTCTGCACTTTTTTTATTTTTGTCCTCCCCAATTTATTCACTTTAAAAAAGATTTCGGTAAGCAATGTGGTGGTAACGTGCTACACCTACCACACCGAAGATCCCGTGTTCAAGTTCCGGGCAAAGATCAACATTGCAAATTTAGAAACAAGCTTTTTCAATTAGGCAAAAGCTTTTCTTAACTGGGTCGCCCCTCGGCAGTGATTTGGCAAGCACTCCGAGAGTATATCTGCCCTCGAAAAGCTTCTCCTTGAAAACTCATCTGCTTAGAGATTTCGCTCGGAACATGTAAAACATGTACATAGGTAGCGCTCGCCAATTTGTAGGAAAAATTAAGCACGACGCTAGTTGGAAGAGAAGCTGAGCCTAAAATCTCTTCGCAGATATATTTTTTTTGCTAAAAATTTGTTTCTTTTATTTTTGGTTTGATTTTAGTTTTTTCTTCGTATTTGAATTGGTTTTGTTTATTTGTTTCTTTTTTTTGTCTGTCCGTCCGGTGTTTTGTTGCACGGTTTTCGTATTATTATGTATTTTCTGGGAACATTCAGCGATTGTTGTTACTGTAATTACTGTTATTACTCATGTTGCTTTTATTACTTCCTTCTCGCGGTTTTATTGGTTCATTTTGCAAGCAATTTTTATTGTTATTTTATACAATTTATGCCAGTGCTGCTCTCGAGAGCTTCGTAATACTATTGGGCGTTCAGCTACATGTCGTGTGACCGCAGTGACAGCGATCTGGTAAAGCAAGCAGTCAATCAGTTGTAACTTGTATTTCCATGGCTGAACCATACAAGGTGGAAGCACGGTGACATACATGCAAACATGCTTTGTAAATTGATGGACTAATGTCAAAACGTACTACGTCGGAAGGTGAAATGTCAAATCGGTTCCCCCCATAAATTCAGAAAACAAAAATTCAGAAACACATTTTTTTCAGAAAACATTACTCAGAACCATAGCTGGGGAATAATGATTAGTAATCCTAATGATTAGTAATCGGATTAGAAACTTTTATTTTGCAGAATAATTGATTAATTAGGATTAGTTGGCTATACTAATCGATTACTTATTGATTAGATAAGAACTAATCAAAAATCTAATTGCGATTAGTGACGATTAGCATATCTAATCAAAACTAATCAAAAAAGTTCTATTAGATTTCTCGATTAGTTTTGATTAGGTTTGTTTAGATCAACTATTTTGAAATATTTTTGTAAAAAAAAATTTATTTATCCCTGTATATACTCTCGTGTTCAATATTCAGAATAGAACATTTATAGTGATGAGGAAGAGGAAAATAGTGAATACGAAATGCCGATTCTCGAAAATACCAAATATTTGCCGAAACACGAAAGGTGTGCCAGTCACACGTTAAATTTATTAGCCAGCACTGACTATGCCATGATTTTGAAAAACCAACCAACAATGGAAATTCAGCACTCAATGGTAATATCTATACATATTTTGAAATTCAACTAAAATTCATTTCTCACAGATGATCAAAAAGTGCAATCACCTTTGGAAAAAGTGCAAATGGCCAAAATCCTCCGAAATCATTCAGAACATTTTAGGTTCAGCTCTGTTGTACCAGTAGTAACTAGGTGGAACTCACTATATGATGCAATCCTGAAGTTACTACAGTACAAGGAGAAATTGAACAAGCTTTCCGATGAGCTGCATCTGTCTCCTTTAACATCAGATGATTTTCAATATTTGGGGTCGTACAAGCTGCTAATGAAGCCTATTTCCCAAACTTTGCACTTTCTCCAAGGTGAAGCGAATGTGAAATATGGTTGTATTATTAATGCGTTACTTTCTTTGAGTAATAAACTGCCTCAGTTGGACTATGAAAGCTCTTTTTATGATTTCAATGATGAAGGTAATTTCATCTATATTATATGATTTTTCAAACTAAATATTATTTTGGTTCCAGAACATGATGAGCAGGCGTTAATTTCCAGAACACCAATTTCATCAAACGAGTCAAACGGTTTCAAAGAAGTGGTTAGCAATCAGCTATATGCGTATTTGAATGACCCGACGCCAGGTCCTGAAATTTGGAATAAATATGGTGCACTGAAGGAAGCGTGTCTAGCGTTCAGTACCCCGCTTACGTCATCAGCGCCCGTCGAAAGGCTGTTTTAATTTGCTGGAGTAGTCAATACCCCAAGACGGAATTCATTGTCTGAATTTTCTTTTGAAAAGTTGGTAGTAATGAAGTCGAATATAAATTTTTGTGATACATATGTAATATAATTCAGCATACATTTAAAGCGTCGAGAATCTCATGTTTTATACTACAATTAGTATGAGAAAAAGTGGAGATAGACCCACCAATAAGTGTACCGAAATGACCAGGGCTATTAGCAGAAGACAATCCCGTCCTTTCCTTGTTTAATAAGGTTTATGTTTACAGTGAAATTTTGAATAAAAGTTCTTTTAAGTTTGTTACTTTATGAATTAAACGAAAAAACAACAGAAATATTTCAAAATAGTTGATCTAACCAAATCTAATCAAAAGTAATCGACAAATCTAATCGAATTTTATTTTTTGATTAGTTTTGATTACATATGCTAATCGTCGCTAATCGCCATTAGATTTTTGATTAGTTCTAATATAATCAATTAGTAATCTAAAATATTAAATAATCAAAAAAAACTAATGATTAGATTATTTTACTTTTCTAATCGTAATCATTTCTAATTCTAATAAACCCAACTCTGCTCAGAACCCTTTTTTCAGAAAGCCAAAATTCAGAAGTCAAAATTCAGCAACAAAAATTCAGAAATCAAAATTCAGAAGTCAAAATTCAGAAACTAAATTTCAGAAGCCGAAACTCTGAAGTCAAATTTCGGAAGTCAAAATTTAGAAAGCAATCAGACAGCAATTTTGTGCAAAATTTAATGTTTTTGCTGTCTGATTACTTTCTGAATTTTGACTTCTGAATTTTACTTCTGATTTTTTTTCAGCCTGGAACAGCAACGTCGAATTATGGAATATGTATAATATCACCAAATTGGGTGAAGTTCGTACAAATAATTATATATTGAAAGGTGGCACAACGTCATTCAAAGTGCATTTGGGACACACCCTATCCCATATTTATTTTTATATATAAAATAAAAAAAGAACAGGCAATAACAATAACGCAAGATAAAATATAAAGACTTAGTTTTTTTTAATATTGTAAACTCAGTTGAAAGCGATAAACGCGAAAGATTTAATTACTTACATGCTTGCTATTGCACACAATTTAAAATTTTAGATTTTGCTATTTTTTCTTTATACATAATTCCTCCCAAATAAATAAACTTTTCTAAATTTTAAGACAAATTTTATGTTTCTTCTGTCGTCTGATTACTTTCTGAATTTTGACTTCTGATTTAGCACTTCTGAAATTTGACTTCTGCAATTTGAATTCTGAAATTTGACTTCTGAATTTGACCTATGAATTTTATCTTTATGAAAAAAGGGTTCTGACTAATGTTTTCTGAAAAAATTAGTTTCTGAATTTATGTGGGGCACTGTCAAATCATATTAAAAAAGTACTAATCAGCTGTGTGCCGTACGTACGGACGTTTGTCGTACGAAACACGTTTGACGGAACCCTCAAGCCCGTAGGAATCAATGTGTGCGTCTGTGTACATGTACATAACATATTTGTGTGTGTATTGTTTACAGCAAAGCACTGTTGCCATTGACCAATTTGCATGCATGCTTATGCAAACATCAACTTTTGGAATTACAATTTTTCATGGTGCAAATGGCAGAAACAAATACTGAATAAGAATTTCTAGTTCATTTATTTGTAACCTCCAATTTTATATAATAATTTTAGGATATTTCAACAAAATTTGAAACAATCATTAGGCCTTTTTGTATAATAACTGCAATTGGTCCAAACATAGCACACAAAATATTAATAGGCAACTCTGTCTTGTGAGAGAGCGATCAGCTGACACGTTCTTACGGAAAAAATCAAAATTGTTTTGATTTCTACGTTCCGGGCTACGTACGTACGTGCGTTGAACGTCGGTGAGTTTTCGTTTACATTGCACACTCATAACTTCGGTCGTGTCAGCTGACACGTTTTTTCTACGTACGTTCGTGGGTAACTGCCGCTTAAGGCGTAAAAATTTCATGCTCGAACGTTTTCCACGTAAACACATACTAGTAAAAAAAAGTTGCGTTTGTATTTGAAGCTCTGCTGGCGTTGCGTACCACTGATTTGGATCATCTACTGTAGTTAGCGTATTAATTTATGCTCAATTTACTTAATTACGCAGACGCCCACCCTCACACGCGCAGCTGTGTTTATTGATATTTCCAATGAACGATAAATCTCTGTATAATGTGCACAACCACAAAAATATTGCTTGAATAAACAACAACAAATGTAAACTTATTTAAGTTTTCTTTGTTTATTTTGACAATAATAATCAATTACGTCAGTTTTTTTAACTTAACCAGAATCGGATAACGAAAATATTATAACATGAGATAATCTTCAACAAAAATTCAACTTGCTGATTCCACAATTATGCGATTTTAAATATTGTCTTTCAGTGATTTCCAAATAAAACTGTTCACTATAATCTAACTTATTTCCTGACTTCTAGTGCAAGTAAGAACTACCAATTCATTTGACTTCAATCCTTTGATTACTCACGATCGGGAATACTTTTGTAGTGTAGCAAGACCAGTGATTTCCCATCTTGAAGGATTTTGGGAAATCTAGATAATTCGCTTATTGCATGCTGAGAAAATTTGCAGTGAAACTCTATGTTTCAGAGCAGAAAGCCAACAGAACGTAGAGTGGCAACCGGTTAATCATAAAATCGTGTGTAGGTAATTTATTCTGCAGCGAAAGCTATGACAAGGTCAGTCATTGCGATTTTAGAAAGTCGTGATTGCAAACGGGGTACAAATGTTGTCAGTCTGTTAGTCACGGTGATTTCTTCGAAACTTTTGCCGCCGTTTTCCAGTCGCTGTGACAGTTTATCAGATCAGTGATTGTGATTTTAGAAAATCGTGATTGCAGACGGTGTGCAAATGTTGTCAGTCTGTTAATCACGGTGATTTCTTCGAAATTTTTGCCGTCATTTTCTAGTCGCCGTGACAGTTTATCAGATCAGTGATTGTGATTTTAGGAAATCGTGATTGCAACGGTGATTTCTTCGAAACTTTTGCCGTAATTTTTTAGGAAATGGTGATTGCAAACGGGGTGCAAATGCTGTCAGTCTGTTAATCACGGTGATTTCTTCGAAGCTTTTGCCGCTATTTTCTAGTCGCCGTGACAGTTTATCAGATTAGGGGATTGTGATTTTGGGAAATCGTTGTTGCAAACGGGGTGCGAATGTTGTCAGTTGTAGTCACGGAGATTTCTTCGAAACTTTTGCCGTAATTTTTTAGGAAATCGTGATTGCAGACGGTGTGCAAATGTTGTCAGTTGTAGTTACGGTAATTTCTTCGAAACTTTTGCCGTCATTTTCTAGTCGCCGTGACATTTTATCAAATTAGCGATTAAGGTTATCGGAAATCGTCATTGCAAACGGGGTGCAAATGTTGTCAGTCAGTTAGTCAGTTGGTTTGGGATGATTTTGGGGGCTCTTCAGGGGCTGTAAGTTTCTTTCATAAAAATTATATGAAGAAAAGGTGTACATTTTAGAACTCACACTTACTGAATCTACCCCCCAGCGGTCCTCCCAGGGTCATTTAGGGCTAATTTCGGGATGATTTAGTTACTTTTTCAGGGTCCTCCCAGGGTAATTTGGAGCTGATTTCAGAATGGATTTGGACTCCTCAGGATCTTCCCGGGGTCAATTTGGGGACTATTTCGGGATGACTTCGGGAATTCCATCGGGTTCCACCTGGCGTAATTTCGGGATGATTTTGGGGACACTATCATTATCCTCCAGGTGTCATTTGGGGAGCACTTCGGGCTCGTTTGCGGGCTATTTCGGTATGATTTCGTGAACTCTTTCCGGGTAATTTAGAGGTGATTTCGGTTGATGTTGGAGACCCTCCAGGGGTTCTCTCAGGGTAATTTGGCGTTCGCTTCCAGGTCTTTCCTGTATAATTTTGGATACTCTCTTGGGATATTCCCGGGGTGATTTGAGGGTAATTTTGGGGTCATTGAGAAATCTATTCGGGGCCCTCTTGCGGTCCTGCCTGATTCATTTGGGTGTCTTTACGGGCAATCCCTCACCCTTTGGAAAACAATCGTAATATTTTATTTTGTCAATATGCCATATTCAGTTCCTGTCGCAAATGTGTTCTATGCTGCATTTAACTTTTAGAAAATAATACTGCCAAGTGTCCTGTGACGGCGCGATTTTTTTTTAAGTAAAAGTGCTATCAATCAGTCGTTTTTATGCGGCTTTTTTTAGCAGATTGTTATTTTTTTTTGGCCTCCTTACAGTCTTTCAAGCGAAAACCATTAGCTAATGTAAGAAAATATGCCAAAAATAAACCAACAGGCATATCATGACACATTCAAATAAAAAGCAAAACAAAAATGTACAACCACAACAAAAGCTAACGAAAATACCTACCAAAAATGTTGAAAACTTAACTTGCATACAAACAACAAAAACTAATATTCAATGCGGAAGCACGTCACCAACTTGAAGTGACGGCACGTGGAATAATTTAAAATGCCAGCCATATACAAAACAAAAGCAAACAAAAAAGAAAAGACAACCACAACTAAAACGAAACAAATTTTTTTTTACAGTGGCACAAAAACAAAATATATAATAAAAATAATAAACAAAAACACCAACCTACATTCAACCGGCAACTTTGGAGCACAAACAAAAAAAAACAAAAATAATCAACAAAACCAGACCTGTGGGTGTGTATGGCAGGCAGGTGGAATGCCGCGAATTTGTTGCAAAATTAATGCCAACCTGGTGGCACTGTCTCCAATGTCAAATGGCTCTATGCGGGCTATAAAGTCTCGACATCCGCCCTCGCTTAGCCCGACTGCATAGGGGGCAAACACACACACACACACAACGAAACTGCCTGCCAAAAAAATACAATAATGCATATGCCACAACACATGAATGCACACACACATGTGTACCTGCATACACACATACATAGTTATGCGGCTATAACGCGCTGCTGTTAAACCGATAAGCTTGATTGTAAATGGTTTAAGCTTGTAAAGTTTTACGAGCAAAGCAACTTGTTAATTGCAATGCACCTCATTGATGTGAAAATGTTCAACCTTCGAACCGGCATATGTGGCATGCAACAAAACTATGCAACATCGGAAAACTGAAACCTAAAAATGCTGGTACAAAATAAAATTGCAAAAAGCAAGAAATTTTTGTTAGTCAAAATAACTGTCAACAAAAAATACTAAAAGAGAGAGTGAAAAAAGATGATAGAGAAGTAGCAAATAGCAAAGTGTGCAAGCATAGTTTGGCACTCACAAAACTTGTTTTCACCCGAGCGTATAATTAAATGTTTAAAAAATGTTTCGCCTTTGCCATGCTTTCACACCCACCCAATTGAGTAGAGTACTTGTGTGTGAGTGCTGATGTGCCATGATTTGTATATTCACATTATCAATAGATATCAATGCGGATGGCACACGCGCCCACACTAATGTTTAGCATCAGGTATGCACACGCGCAGCTGAGCTCGTAATTATGCACACCTATGAACCTTTATTGATTTGTATAATGAAAACTATAAAAACCAAATTCGAACAAATTTTCGAAAAATGCGAAAACAATTTCGAAAAATTCGAAAATTCGCATGAAGTCAAAAAATCTTCATGGAAATGTGTATAATCAATTTGATGATTGATTTTTATTTTTCGAAATCTAAATTCGAAAATTTTCAAATTATTTTGAAAGTGTTTTCGAAGTTTCTTTTCATATTTTTTTATTAATTTAACAAAGATGTTGTAACATTCCTGCATAAGCGATATAGGCCCACTTGCAGAACGGCAAGTTAACATTTTAATTCGAGGTTAACCTGACATGAAGGATTAAATTCATACATTTTTGACAAATTATTCCTGGTGATTAAGAACACCATCGGCAGCGTCTGATCACCATGAGTTGCGGCTGCACGAAGTTGTCGATCTTCGAATCAAGATATTCGCTATACAAACTTGTGTCACAGCATTCAGGTTTCAGCTACCACGGGAGGAGGAGTTGTCAGATATCGAGGTAGCCTAGAAAACGAGAGAACGTCTCACCACTATCCGTACAAGTTTCTTTAACATCTCATTCATGTGCGCCCATGCACCTACGAAGCATTAGCACGATGCGGAGAAATTTCGCATTCTACGAGCTCCTAGCACACACATATCCGCACTTATTCCGCCAACCAGTAGTTAAGGTTAATCCGCGTCGAAAGATGGTCATATGTAGCTTCACAATAAATATGCAAAGAAACTTAGGCAGTCTTCTATTGACTACGCAACTCGGCTCCCACTTCCCTGTGAATAGTGCTGCCTTACTACCTATAAAAAGGACGCTGTCTTCAAGGCGATGTTGAGTTTGAATGCAAAAAAAACTAACATGAGTTGAAGAAAGCAGTAAGACGTCTACTGAGAAAGAAAACAAGTAGAAACACAAAGGTGTAAGTACAAAGAGATTGAGCTACTTGTCAGCACGAATAGCGCCCGCAAATTTTACCAAAAACTTCAAGCCTGGCGCAAATTCCTATAAGAATCCAAACGTTGACCTTGTAACCGATGGTCAGATAGCACTATCGGAGGGGAAGGAAATACTTATTTGACCGCTTTTATTGGGGGTAGCCTTGGCCCAACCAGGGCAAACAAGCGAAAATTAAGGGAGCAATCTTCAGATTGAAAAATAGCGCAATCGCAGGCTCTGATGTATTGCCTGCGGTGGTATTTCAAAGCTTGTTAAGGAGAACTAAATACCAATCATTCAACTTCACAACATAAAAATATAGAAAGATTTATAGTGTTTTTGTAAACTAAGAGTGCTATGCAATTTTTGAACTGCTACATGGTTCAACTATATGGTCGGCTCATCTCTACAGCAACAATATACCTTTGTTCAGATTGTCAAAATCTACGTGTTGGTATTAGGCGAAAGGAATGGAGAGAAAACATAAAACTTGGCAATTCTTGTGTGTGTTGTGGGAAAATTATGCGCTAAATTAAATGCATTTACTAAAAATATAACTAAAGTGTTGTGAAACTGTCTTTTAATAATAAAATTTACCACCACAGTAGTAAATAATTGTCAATATGTTGGTAACATTTTGCGTTTGCCATCTCCTTTTGACAATACCTATGCTAATGAAATGAAAAAAATTAAATCAACTGATGAGATGAGCGAACCAAAAATTGTATCACAATTCCAATTTTGAACATAATGAATCACCCTGTACAGTGCAAGCTCTATCTATTTCCATATATACATACAAAAATATGCCAATAATGTGTTTTGCCACATGAGGACATAATTTCATTAGTTAGGCAAAATTTGAATGCTTCCTAAAGGTCGGAGAGCTTTGATTATGTGGTTACACCTTTGTACCTTTGTGTTTTAATGAAAATTTAATTATGTTCTTAATTGTCAAGTTTTGAAGTTGAAATAAAGTTAAAATGTTGAGGTTAGCATGCTTGTGTTGGTTTAGCTAAATTTGCGTGCAGAAAAGTCTAGAGGATAGGTAGTGACAAATATTAACTCATTGAGCTGGGAGCATATTTATACCTTTCATGAAAATGAAATGGTATATTAACTTCGCCACTAATCTCAAATTGTAAGTCCTTAAAGGAAAATAGATAGACCCACCAATAAATATACCGAAATGATCAGGAGGAAGAGCTGAGTTGATTTAGCCATGTCCGTCTGTCCGTCGGTCTGTTTGTATGCAAACTAGTCCGTCAATTTTTAGATGTCTTGATCACATTTGGTGAGCGGGTGTATTTAGGTGTCCGATTAGATATTTGTCGGAACCGGCCGGACCGGACCACTATAGCATATATCCCCCATACAACCTATTTCTCAGAAAAGAGGATATTTGTCATATCTTCCTCAATTTATCAGATTGAAGCTTCAAACCTCACCATATCCTTTAGTATATTGCACATATTGTTGTCTAAAAAAATGAATGAGATCGGTCGTATATATAGCCTATACCCCCATAACCGATTTTTCAGATAAGCAGCTTTTCGTAATTACTGCCCCATTTTAATAGCTAGAAGCTTCAAATTTTACCAAATGCTTACGTGTGTATATAGCATATATTGCTGTCTGAAAAAATTATAGAGATCGGTCGTATATATGGTATATGTCCCATACAAGAAATTTTCGTAATTTCTGCACCATTTTAGCATCTAGAAGCTTCGAATTTCTTTTCAGCACAGGCGAAGACAGTCCCGTCTTTACTTGTTTTTATAAGATTTATAACGATTTCTTAACTTTTCACCGCCTTTTTTCGCACGAAAGCGAGCTGCTTCTTTGCCGCTACTTAAATTTTCTTTCTCAAAAAACGCATACCATCTATCAGGATTCGGAATGACCTATCTGAGTCGTTACAGACAAACCAAGATTTTGGGCTGGGGTATACACTTCACTGCGATAGCAGATTTTAGTTCTAACAGAAAAGCTACGAACCGCCCCGAAAATACATTTCAAGGACAATTCTAAAATTGATTTGTGAGGAAACTCCAAAATTTGTTTAGTTTGAAAGGTTGACATAATTCTAAGGGGTTTCGACTACGTATACAAACTAAACATTCAACAGCTAATAACTCAAAGCTCACGTTGCCACACATCAAACCAAACGCCTTAGAAAACCTATGTTTCAGCCCCACTTCAACTGCCTGCAATGTACCACTGTTACAACCTAAATAACTTTTGCTTGAGAGTACGTAAAGTTAAGTAAAGTAAAGTACGCTTTCATTCCACAGTTATTAACTTCTTTATAACGCTTTACAAAAAGAATGGCACACGAACAAGCAATGAAAAATACATGAATTAATTGCAAGCGCCAAACATATGCAAAGAAGCGTAACTTGAATGCTGGAAGCCAAGAAGAAGAAGAACGCTACGCGCAAAATGCACTTGAAGAAGCCCAAAATGCGCTCAAGCGTCTACATACAAACACAAACACACACACCTACACATATATACACTAGCGTGGCCCTTATTTTCCAAAGTGTTCCGATTCTCGATCTCACCCCTAGAAACATGCGAATAGCCTAAAAACTAGAATATACAAAGTTTTAGGTCAATCGAGAACGGGTTAGAGGTGGCGCAAAGAGCTTGAAGTCATGAAAAATTACAAATTTTTACAATTTCTTAAATTTGGTCAACCCTACTTCATTTGTTATGGGCGAAACGTAATTTATAGTGTAAGTTCTAGAGATATTTGACTTTCAAATAAATCTAAAAAAACAAAAATTGGTCAAATAATAATAAAGTTATAAAATAAATTATGCCTTAAACAAGGTGTCATTACTTCAAGAATGTGTATATAATGAGTAGACATAAACGAGTTTGTTTCAATTTTTTTTATTATTAACTTTTTGGAAAATACATTTTTAAAATATTTACATATATCTTGTGAAACTTTAGCTGACACGTTTATAATATGATATTATTTCCTAGGATGTAATTAATGATGATTTATTATGTATTCAAATTGGTTTTTGTAATCAGTTACAACTTGTAATAAATATTGTTTTTCTTGTTCGTCATTTGTATGTATTCTATTATATTCTTCCATAAGTTTTACTGCCCCACTCTGCTGTGCCGTTAACTACTTTTATATTTATAGCAGTATTCTTAGCGTTTTTTATCTGTATCCCCCAGTATAGTGGATCTACCTCCAGAAATTGAGATGATATCCCAAACCGACTAAAAAAATCAATTGTATTTCCTGTTACAAAATTGTGTAGTTCTTTTTCTATGAATTTATTGATTTCACTTGGCCTCAAGTATAACCTCTTTAACTTTTCTGTTTCCTTGTCGCAGTTGTCTATGCTTTTGATTTTGTCCCACAATCTTTTTCTTCATAGTACAAGAGACGTCATCATCGAACAATGCCAATGCAATACATTCTTCAGATAAGTACCATAGGTGGTTACAAAACTTTCTTATTGCAATTTTAGATATTTTTTTATTAACATTTCAGTATTTATAAATTTCGTTAATAAAAGATAAGTCTGAAGAAGTGCTCTATGAGGATTGGTACAGTTAAACAAAAGCTTAACATAGAATTGTATAATAAACGCGCATATACTTAAGTATTTAAGTAATTGCTATCGAATTCCTAGTGCACGAAACTTTATGCCATCACTTGCTCCTAGACATATAGACGTTAATTCCAATAATTCCCTATAGTCATCTCTTAATATTTCTTTTTCAACTCTTCCTTAGAGACATTTAGAATAGTATCTTTGCTATCGCTTAAAAGTAATTTCAATTCGTTATTTTGTAGCAAATCTTTAAAACTATTTTTTCAATGATTTTCCAATTTTCATGAAATCGCCGCGATAACTGGACGTCCTTACTAGTATTTACTGAAAAACGACTCTGAGCAAAACTTCATAAATATGATGACGACAAGGTAGATACAAAAGTTTTCGCTCAAGTTTTTTTTCTAATCCGTTGCAGCTCCTTTTATAACGCCTGTGTTAACCGATGTCGTATCAAAACAATAGGCCACAATATCATCCTTCAGATCTCATTCAAATAACAGTTCGTACAACGTATCAGCTATTTCGAGCATGTTGCAGCAGCTCCTATTAGTAACAGCAACTGGAAGTCGTTCCACCTTTTCACGACCTGTTATTTCTGGAAGTAGTTTTCCATCCCAATGCAAAGTGCCGTAATTTAGCTATTTAAAAAAACCTACTATTCAAAATTTGTTCATTCAAGAGCAGTGTACATAGTTTTAATAAGATAACGTCAAAGAAATTTTTTTTAGTTGTTTGCAATTTGAAAATATATTTCATTCTCTATACTTTTTTTTTAATTTCTTTCGACATGCTTGTTGCAAGAACAAGTTGCAGTGCAGGCTTAAATTTGTTGTGGTATCATGCATTTCGAAAGAAAATTTATAAAAAAATATATGTGTATACTTTTTTAAATAAATAAACTTCAAGTTTGGCTTCAAGGGATATATGTATTTGTGTATAAAAAAGTTTATTTGAGCGTTTTTTACCCGAATACCACGATTCACTGATCAACACATTTGCACAGACTTAATTTACTTTTCATATTTGTTTGTCGAAAGCAATATATAATTTTCCCTGTAACTCTGTTACTGATCGACTGATTTGTAAGATTGTGGCCATTTTAGAAAACTAAGAAAATACAGATCTTATTACGGTATGGAAAAGCAGTACATTTCGTAGGGTTTAGAAATATGGAAGGTTGAAACACGAAATTGTAAAAATTCGTAATTTTTCAGGATTTCAAGCCCTTTGCGACACCTCTAAATCTTTTTTGATTGGCCTTAAACTTTGTATATATTCGTTTTTGAGCTATTCGCATATTTTTAGGGGGTGAGATCAAGATTCCAAACACTTTTTTCCCCTCCATACAACGAAGGGCCACCCTAATATACACATACATAAAAATAAGCGTTGACTCACTTAAACAGCGCTCTGTATAAACCAAGGCAGTTCGTTTCAATTAAAAATCCATAATTTTATACAAAACCATAAAAGGATGCCAAAGGAAGTTGGAGAGAAGTTTTTGCGCGCACCAACGCTGCGAGAATAGGTGAAATTAAGCACCGGCGGAGAATGAAGTGGGCATTTTGTGAAGGTTTTAGCTTAAAATCGAGCAAGAAAATTTGCTGCGCTTCGCCATATTTCATGCAAAACAGTCAGACATTTTTCGAAAAACCTACGCCTACCTACCTTTCTGCACCGGGACCGGGCCAAGAAGTTGCATCCCAGCCCGACACAAAGATCACCAATTGGCTCATTTCGAAGCCCATTGACTGTGTGGACAATTTTAACTATCGCGCTTACTTCAAACTTGGGCACTTCCGTAAGGTTGTAAAACGGTTGAGTTGACAGCAGAGCTCCCACCCTTCGTCTACTTAGTCTCGGACAGGAAGAGAAAAGAGAAGAGCACTGACGGAAAGCGCCAGGCCTAAGACAATCTAATTTACTGTTAGAAGGATATAGTACAAGTTGCTATAGGGCTTTCATAGGCTTTAAGAAAAATAAACTAAGGTTTCTAACTGATGTTCTTACAGGACTTTGCAGATTCAACAGCCACGTGCAATAATTGGGCATACAGCGACGACGGAACACATTTCCCTGAAGTATGACGAAATTTCAAGGCGTAGGGCTAAGTTTTTGTGCCTACCATGACCATAGTATTTCCACATTCAAACCCTCAAACCTAGGAAACAACTAAGTTTCGTCAGGGACGTCGGCTTGGATGAGATGCTATGGAGGATATGAGGGCACAATAGACTAATGGTCGCTTTGCATTCCTCGGCAATTACTATCTATCAATGCAAGGCCAGATTGCGCACAAAGATTCTGCACGCTTTCATCCTCCTAAGTATTTCTGCAGCTGCGGCAGTAATCATAAGATTCGAAGCCAATCCAGCCAGTGGCCATCGAGAACCCTTGCCAGGGATAAATGCCTTTACTTATTTAGGGTTAAAAGAGTGTTAGTGCGTCCCCTATCATAGAAGGGCCAATTCAATCGTGACAGTCCGCATGGAGGAAGCACTGACAACAGCAGAACTTAAAATACGCGATAGGTTTACCCACTGAATCATTTTCGAGATGGATGTGGGCGATCGTACCCCTTCCAGGCAACTTTACAGTTGCTTTCAATATCCCTGAGTCAGCAAGAGGGTCAATGTACCATAAAGGCAATGAGTGAGCCCCTTTAGCTCACGTTTACGGCTGCATCCAGGGCTGCAGGGAAATATCCGGGAGCCATAGATTCAAGATAGATTGTTCCTATTTTATGCCTTTTACGACTAGCACTGTAAAAAAATTTTGTCAAATTGTTGTCTGGGATGAATGCCTAATAAATACAAATACAAATATGCGGCTATCCCTCCACTACCCCCTCCTCAGTTAGGGTAGGCACAAGGGAGATAACCTAAAACTGGAGGCCCGTTGTCCTCGCAAGCGAAGGGTGTCCCGTCAATTAGTACTACCGGACATCGCACATCCCCCGATCGTATAAGAATAAGGTGAGGGAGGGCCGTGTACCAGCTCTGTATTGGTCGGCCCATAGAAGCGGCTCGGCTGCAGTCAGGGCTGAGAGGAAGAGATGGGGTAGCCATAAAACGACGGGTCCCCTCACTTGTCCTGGACCCGAACGAGATAACATAAAAGGCGCTAATGCTGCACCGCTTCTACTCAGCCAGTCAGGAAGAGAGATCAGGCTTACTTTAATAAGGCAACTACCTCTTCAACATGTCCTCCCGGAATGAAGTGCCAATAGCGACTTCATATCTTTCACCCGTACTTTGCTACGTTTTGTTTAGTTGATGATGGTTTCTCGGGCATCATAGCAAGTTTAGACAAGGACAAGTTTTGACGTTTCCATGTGCGAGGGACCACGATAGGGCTTTGATAAAGATAGATAAATGCTGATGTTCAAGCTCTTATTCTACCTCGATCTCGACCTATATCACTAAGTCTCTACCTCAACCTCTACCTTGCCATCAATCTTTATCTCTACCACTACCTCTTCTCACCCTAACTTCCTCTGCCTTTACCTCTCCGCACGATTTGTCCTTCTCTTTGCTTCTTCTGCTGCCTTCCATCCTCCTCTCCTTTTTACCAATACTCGATTTTCCTTGTCTGCCCGAAAATATGCAAAATATTTTGTTTATTGAATCTGCTGTTAGGTTAGGTTGAAGTGGCCGCTCGGTAAGGACCTCACATAGATTGAATGAGTCCATAGTGTTACCAGAAGTTTGCTCAACTACCGAACTGAAAAACTCTACTCTGTTGTTAGCCGTTGTCGCCTTCAAATATTTTGGGACATATTTCTTTGAAATTCCCCACTGTGCCACGCTCCAAGGAAAGTGAGTGTTGCGGTCGGGTGCTTAATTAAAATGCTATTGCTGAGTCGGCATCAGTTGTTGCCGACATAAATACATACATAGTTTTAGTATGCGTGGCAAGTCGAACAGGCGAATTAATTCAAACGGGCTCGATGCTATGAAAAAAGGATAATTCAGTGCCATAACCACCCACTCACCGACTGCACCTGCTCCCAATGCACAAAATTGAAAAACGCGCCTGCAACGTATCTTATTGCCGCATTTTGCATTTGGCATTGGTTTTCTTGGAAACATGTTGTTGTTGTAATATTTTTTAACTTTTCAAAGTAGTAGCACAGCTAAAGTGAGAGAATTCATAAGCGCTGCAAATACCTTCAGCGAGAAGCGTTTGTTGTATGATATCGCACTTTTAACGATAACTGAAGCTGAAAGGGTTGATACGGCTTTTGGGATGAGGGTAATGAGAGAAGCAGGCATTCATACACGAATATGTGGCATTGACGATGATGGTGCACGAATCGCTTTGAAAGAAAACTCTTCTGCGTGAATAATTCACTATGCATAAACGGGACGTGAGCTCTGGGGGGGAGGAAGTAAATAAAAAGCAGAGGCAATGACTATGCAGGAATGAGCAACGACGGGCTAGCAGCACTCAACTACAACAAACAATCACACTCAGGGGGGAATCGCTTAATCACTTGCGAACAATTTTTAATTGAAAATGAAAATCGATGTTAATGAAGATGCGGCAAAAGAAATAAACGGAGTATTGGTGGCTGCCATGACTGTACTGTGAGGAGAGCTGGTACATAGTGCACAATGAGCTGATGAACATGCAGCCAAGTGAAGAGATGAAGATGACAGCGACTGCGTAGAAATTGTTAGAGTCATCATTGACAAGGACATTGATTTTTTTTTCTAAGCTTGAAGGGGGAAGGTAAGGCTAGAAAATGCATCAAGCTGAAGAGTTGAAGAACTTTTTCGATGCGATTCGAAGTTTCGAGCTGCTACAGATTGGAACAATGTGATCCGTCAGCAGTGGAGGTATGTAAAGCGTTGAAGCGTTGACTCTCCGATGCAGATATATTCTACGCTAATGAATAGGTAACGTCTGAAAGGCTTCTAAGGGAACCCTTACTTGCGCTCAGAGAAATGTTTGCTTTATCTTCGATAGACTGCCGAGAAAATTGGTCGCACATAATGAGATTCGCTTTTATGCTAAACTGATTGCACGAGCTTGGCTAGGCAAATATACATATGCCTTTAATTTGTTCAAGCGATTGAAACTTCGCAGTAAATCGCAGCAAAGAAATCGCTGTGACTGGCCGATGGTGACGGCGTATGCATATTTTGCCAATAATAGAAATCACATCACTCAGTTACTGCTCTGGCCACAGACACAATAAGATGCGATAGTATGAGCCTGTGATGTGCTTGTGATTTGTGCTGCGACTAAGTAGCGATCGAAGTAGAGATCTTGTTGGCATGTTAACTCCCGTGAGTTCCTCCATTATAGATTTATTTAGTTTGAGAAGAAACGTCATTCTTTTACGATAAGAAGGACGTAGTTCAGAGCATGAGTCCTTTTCCTTAGTTCGGTTTTACCAGCAGAGAGAAAATAACAATGATGGCAGTCTGCGTACCATAGAGAAAAGCCAGACGTGTATACGCTTCGAGTATAGATCATATCCAGCTTCGTTTTCGAAGTAAGATTGTTTCCTGCCTACCACGGTCTAATCTTATATTTACGATGAACTCCTTTTGGAATTTTTTCGAGGCGTTCTAAGGAAGATTGGGCCGTGTTTGGAGCCTAACTCCTTGCGGATGCCTGTTTTTGGCTGGAACCTTATGAAATGTAACAAGCAAGGAAGGCTAAGTTCGGGTGTAACCGACCATTACATACTCAACTGCCAAATTACAGCCTGCAACACTTTTAAATTACCTTCTTTTAAAAGTGGGCGGTGCCCCGCCTATTGTCTAAAATTTTACTAATTTTCTATTTTACGTCATGAGATCAACGCACCTACCAAGTTTCATCGCTTTATCCGTCTTTGGTAATGAATTATCGCACTTTTTCGGTTTTTTCGAAATTTTCGATATCGAAAAAGTGGGCGTGGTTATAGTCCAATTTCGTTCATTTTAAATAGCGATCTGAGATGAGTGCCCAGGAACTTACCTCAAAATTTACTCAAGTTATCGTGTTTACGGACAGACGGACATGGCTAAATAAATTTATTTTTTCGCCCACATCATTTTGATATATAGAAGTCTATATCTATCTCGATTAGTTTATGCCGTTACGGGGTACCGTTATGTGCTCAGCTGAGCATAAAAACTATCTCTACGGACTTCTGAAGTGAGTCCTAAAATTATTAAGAGGGTTACCTGCCTAACATAGTCTAACACTCTATTTCGGATGCGCTCCATTGGGAATTTTTTCAGAAAATCTTTAGGAGGGCTCTCACCTTGGAGCTCTAACTCTGCGGGACATCTCTGATTGGCTGGGACCTTTTAAAATGTGGGAAAAAAACGATTCCTACGGACTCTTGAAGTGAGTCCCGAAATGCTGCCTTAGATATCTAATCCCTAAATACATCGTACGGACCGCACTTTACAGATAGCATGCAAACTACTTTGTATCAATTTTTGCCTGGGACAATTTCAATTTATATTGTTATTTCAAACTGTAAACAATGTTGTTGTTGTCCAAATGTATAAATTGAACTCTCACAGCGTCATCTACATTATTTAAATTGTGCATATCCCGCCTGCCAACTATCAAACCAACGAACTGACGCAGCACGTAATATGAGAGCCGTGGAATTAGCAAATCTTTGCTCATAAAAATGCTTCCTGATGCATTTAATGACCATGCAAGCGCATACGAGTCTATGAGCTGGAGCTCGCAGCTCTACCAATCATGTCTGACACTCGCAAGTTGGTATTGGCACCCACCAAGCGTATGACTTCCCAGTCATGTATGGACACAACCACAAAGCGTGGTATGTAGTTGTAAGACCTTTTAAAGTTCGTTGAGGACAGCCAACACGATACGTATAAGATGAATATGTAAAGCGAGGAAATGCAAAGCAGTGCGCGTGTGAGTTTATATGCCCTAGAAATCGCATTATTGCTCAAACGTCATTTTATGCTACCACAATGTTACTGGATGAACACCTTCAAATTACCTAACCGGCCTCCTAAGCACGCTCGAATGCACACCAAACACCTCAATCAAACTTTGCGTTCGATGGACCTTGTCAAGCTTGTAACGGTTGAACTATACCGTCAACATTGTAACAGTTTTATAACGTTTGATTGACTACACTTTGATTAAAGCGTGTTTGTGTGGCTGAGATTAAATGTGGGCGCGTTTTATGAGTTCGCTTTAATGTGGCGTTGGAATTTATGGAGTATGATTTGATGGGAAAAAATTTCCTGTTTAGGAGTTTTCTGATATGTATGTATATGAAATGTCTCGATGGATAAGTCATTAAATAGTCAGTGTGATTTCCGAGAGATGTGAAAGCCGGTGTATTCATTGGCAGTTGGCTGTTATAGGAAAGGTTAGACAGAGTTTGGTGATGTTGAATACTTCAGTTGTGGAAGATGAGTGGTGTAAAACTAGCTGATTGGTGGTTAATGGTAGAGGAACAATGCAATAGCAAAGGGTTGATATGCACCAAAGTTGCCAGCATATGTAGAAGGGCCGAACAGGTGAACGATGACCCGGTGAATGTTTGAAGATGAAAGGTAAAAAAAGAGTGTTTGGTTGATGTCAAATTATAAGTGGTGGCAGAGCGATTACTCATGCCAAAATATCTAACGGTGGATCGAAAAAGTATGGATTGATCAGTGAATAGTGTAAGAACAACTAATGGAACGGTGAACCGTGAGCCGATGTACAAAACAAGCAGTGGGTCGGTCACCGAGAGCTTGCATAGTAAGAAATATCAGAATAACACGTAAGTATGTATCTGTTATAGTCCAACCCCCTTTGTCCATTTATCTTGGAAAGCTAAACTGAAACGCCCCAAGATCTACTTTGTCTAGGACCTCTTCTTTTCTTTGAATTTATCTTTGTTAACAGCTAATTTTTCTCCTCTAACTGCTAATTTTCTGGCTTATTTCGCACATAAAATATTACAAATACTTTAGCTTACATTTAACTACAGCGTTAAGTTAATTTAGTAAATCCACAATTTGTCGTGAGTAATTCCCAACACCACCCGCCACTTAATGTGCCGTTGACTTGCACACCAGTGAACAGTCATTAACACCCACCTACAGATATATTCTAAGAGCTTTATCGGCCAGCCGCCAAAGTCGATTTGTGTCTACTTGACTCATTTCTGCATGACTCAAGCCAATTACAATCGCTTTCTTATTGCTTTTTTTCATTATTTTTATACCCAGCTGTACTTGTACACAGGGTATTATAATTCTGATTGGATAACGGTTGGTTGTACATTATAAAGGAATCGAGACAGATATAGACTTTTATATATCAAAATCATCTGTAAAAAATTAGTATAAGCCATGCCCATCCCTCCGTTAACACGATAACTTGAGAAAATATTGAGATATCTTCACAAAATTCGGTATACGGGCTTATCTGGACATAGAATAGATGGATATTGAAAATGAGCGAAATCGGGAAATAATAATATTTTGCAGGGACACTATCCTTTCCAAATTAAAGACCACGGAATCACGCCCACTTTTCCTAAAGGTCTTATTACGCAACCTTATAACACTATTGTGGCGAATGTTAGCATCACTATGCTGTTAGTAAATCATCACAACAATACAAACAGCAAGCAGCCACACTTATGTAACAGGCAACGAAGAATATTCTATACACATAACCAGCAGTTTAAGGCAGACAGATTATTTCACATACATATATTTAGCCAGCAGCTAAAAGCAGAAGTTGTTACTCACATATACACACGCATATATCTAAATAACCAAGTATGAGATACAACGGTTCCAGATTGCGTATTCATGAAAAGTCTAGACCTTAGGAGAAATATGCGAACGAGGCAACAGAGAGTATAAATACAGCGTAAGCTCAGAAATAACTAATCAGTTTGATTTAAACAAGCTATTAGTGTGGTATAATTGTGAAGTACTACCCCCAAACTAGTCTAAATAAAGACCATTTTGCAATACTGAATATTGTAGTTATTTATTCGACGGCTCAGCGATTCGAACGTAAGCAGAAGGTGAATAGTAATCAGAAATCCCCAAATTTAGTTACACTATTAACCACATAAAGCAAACAACAACAACGTTTCAAGTTCACAGCTGGGTATGTAATGTTCGGTTTCACGCGAACTTACGACTTTCTTACTTGTTCCTTATTCTTTTTGTTTGCTTTAACATATTCACAGTCTTATGTTAACTATTTGTTACGTATATGATTTGCATTAGTTAACTCACTAACTAAGCATGCATGTATGTAAGTATTGTAATTTGTACCTATCGCATGTGTACCTTACCTTCTTAATATAGGTAAATTCCCACATATACGTAATTTAGGTATTCATCTTTGATGTAGTAATAATTTATGTAACTTTTTTATGCTTATACGACTCTGAATTAATTTACCCATACAAACTGCGACACATTATTAGCTCTGTTATATTACGTTACCCCTCTAGAAATGTCAACTAACAACACATTTTATTTACGCATCTTTGAGCTTATTTTTTTAATGTGAAACAGGATGGCCTTGTAAATATCAAACAACAAAGAGAAACATCGTAAGAAACAGGGAAACGAGATGGTTGCTGAGTTAACATGGCGTAATTAGCTTTTGATATCGCAGTAGCGAAGAACGTGCTTCTGCGCCTCGCACTCAGCAAGGGACACAACTCTCAGCACGGATTTAACGAGACTAACAATTAATCAAAGAGTGCAGTCTTCTAAAGTTTCTAGGAGTATAGAAGAAATAGGATCTGCCATACGTTAGATGAATAGAAATAATATTTTCATGTTATTGACAGGATTTAATGTTGCACACGAACTTTGGACTTCATACGGGGTTGGATATCCAGCATACAGTTAAAATAGCATCGCAGCAACCACTAACATCCTTTTGTCGAGTCTGTTGGTGTGACTCGCTGGGTTCGAAACCCACGCCGGAATTAAGTGAATTATACGCCCAAATCGAAACAGCTGCACACTTATCCATGCTGCTATTATTATTATTATTATTGTAACGAATTTAGGGAAATTCCGCTTATTTCAAAACCTGCTACTAACGTTCGAATCGCTAAACTGTTGAATAAATAACTCCAATATTCAATAATGCAAATTGGTCTTTATTAGACTACTTTGATAGTACTTCACAATAACACTTATACTTCACAACCAATAGCGTGCTTAAATCAACAATGATTAGTCATGCCTCAGCTTGCGCTGCTTTTATACTCTCGTTTTCCTCGTTCACCGATTTCTCCTAAGGTCTAGTAATTTCGCGAACTTCATGCTTGGTTACCAGCCATATACATGTATATTTGTAGTTTGTAGCCATATGTGTGTATACATGTGAATACTACTTCGGCTGATGATTACATGCGTTTGTGGGTATCTCTCCGTTGCCTTGTATTTATGTGTATAAATGATGATTGATTTGTTTACGTACATACGAGTAGCTGCTTAGTATCAGCTTATTGATGCTAATATTCGTCACATTATGAAATGCTGGTAAAGCAGCGTGCTTGGCTTGGTAGGCTGCCTGTTCATTACCTTACTCTAGCGAAACCTTGTTTTTGGCTCTCAGTTCATTAAGAACTCAAGTGCATTTATCCACTTGCTTAGAAGTAATTGTGTAAGACTGCGAAGCAGTTAAGGCTACTTGGCTGTCTGGCATAATGAGGATACTCCTCAAGGAAAAACCTATTCGTAGACGTTCTCTACCGCAAACTTCTATTGCATGGATTTCAGCCGAAATATACTAAAAGTAGTGGGGTAACGATTTCTGGAAACTCAGCTTAAAGATGCCAGCTACTTTTTTTTCGCCATCAACTTTTGATCCATTCGTAGACCAGAACTCTAAGTCAGGGTCAGTATATAGAATCTCTGTTTCCCAAGGAGTTCTGCCCACAATGGACACCTCAAAATTCGTGAGATTCTGAGCGTAGGGGCCATCGCATAACGTAGTTACAGCACGGGATTTCCTATGAATATCCCCCATATGCCCTGTCATGTTTCCGCTCTTTAGTGCAGATATATTTTGAACTCTTAGTGCAGCAAATATCGCTTTTTCCCTATTATAATAGAAAAGGAAGGTATTTCCACTAATCCACTAGCAAGCGACATTCTCGTCGCATCCGTTATGTCAGTACAAACTAGGCGATGCAAATTGTTTAAATTTGTTATTGCTATTCTTGGCGTCGTGTTCGGCCGCCAAAATAAGAGAGTATAGGTGACTATTGGCTTCACAACAGTTTTAAATGTTCAGTATATCAGTTTAGGAGATTTTCCTTAGATTAAAAAGCAGGTGAAGAAAGCTCTTATTGCTTTGACTAAGATAGCATCCAGTTGAGTATTCCACGTAAGAATTGTGTCCCGTGTAGCCCCTAGATCTTTTGCTTCCATTGCAAATCTGATTTTGGTCCCACCCAGGGATGGTTCTGGTGTGAATAGTGTTCTTCTGAGTGTAAAACGCACTAGGACAGTTTTGTTAGGATTGATAGAGAATTCTTTGGTATCATACCACTTTCTATGATGCGCAGGGCTTCTTGCATGCGACTTGATATTGTTTCCTCGTGCATCCCTGTGATGTAGGTTACTCAGGCATCTGCATACCCTTGGGTATCAAATCTGTTGGATTTCAATAACTGAAGGAGGTCATATAGGAGAGGAGAGGAGAGATTACACCCCTTTAGGGCATCATCTATTAGTCACAAATGGCTCAGTTTGATTTTTCTTCGCTTTAGCATGAATAGCACCCAGCGCATGATCATTGAGCTTTTATCCTGGCTAATTATAGCTTGTTGTTGATGTATCGTGTTATCGAAAGCTCTTGGGACGTCAATAAAAACGCAGTGGGCTATATTTTTAGACGACAAAGCCTTTTTAATTTAAATTTTTTTGGTGCGGTTATGGATAGCCATCTCCGTGGATTTTGTTTACAGATAAGGAAATGAAGTCCCACACATATTAAGTTTGTTTAGGTTGACATCTCTAATTTGTTGATGCAAAATTTATTCTCCACACTCTTCGGGAGAATAGAAAACAGGATAACTGGTAAGCAGGATGTAGCCGAGAAGTAGAGATGCCTGATTTAGATTAGATAAGGCTGGCATATTCCCTACTGTAACAGACAAGGATAATACTCATACTGTCCTGGTGACTTGATTAAGCTAAATATAGACAAGACCCATTGCACTCGCTTGACAAAGGTGAGCTTTGCTCCTAGGCTTTTTCTCTACCACTAATTTTCGGCAAGCCTTTCATTATATGAGTATGTCGATAGCCTGCTATTAAGTCCGGAATATGAGTTTTTAAGTGTAGTATTTAAGTTTTTCCTAAAACATTTGGAAAAACTACTCAATATTTTTGAAACGGTTTAATGTAGATACATTCATATAAATACAACTCTTTCTTCAGTATTTACTTTAAGGGTGTCATCTGCTCATTAGCTGCAGAGCAATTTATATGTTCTTGCAACCTTTTGGCGTAAGTCAGTATTATGTAAATTGTTAGCTAATTACACTCTGCAACAATAAATTAACCATGGTATTTTGCGCAAATTTGGCATTGCTGGGACTAATTTTTCTAAACAAACGTTTTTTCCAGCTCGTCTAGTTTACTTTTAAATTGCATTCAAAGGTTAAACTGGTCACCAGGTGCCCTTCGATCATGTACGCAGAATCCTGAGGAGTTTGAGCTTTGTTTCCTAAGGAAATATACGCTTTATAAGGTTTGTAACATTTCATGCCAGCACTTGGGAGTTCCAACATCTCTTTTTCCACCACTTTTCCACCATTTTCCTCGGATGCATCAGAAAATTACTGCATGTTGCTGCAACATGTTGCTAGAGATTTACTTGGTATTGCAACTTCTGCCAATAAATGTTTGGAAGCGCTAATGTTTGAGAGTTGAATTGTCGGTATGTTATTTTAAGGCTTTCTAGAGGCTGCAATATTTTCAAGGATATCTAAGTTGTAACTTTTCCTGATTTGTTGCACCTTAAACAAAGAGCCGAGAGAACGTGCTGGTCTATAAGTCTGTTCAGCGAAAGTTATCTGTACGATATTCGTGCTCTAAATGGCAACAACGTTTCAAAAAAATGTCTAACTGTGTTGCACTGTGTTTTAACTCTTTGCCTGCTTTTCATTTAATAAACTTTATTCTCCATCTTCTACTTAAGGCGTTGCAAACATGTCTTTAAACTCATACAAAATTAATATCAGGCGTGTATGCTTTTATTTTCAATTATGTATAATTTTTAATACATTTTTGTTTTTTGTAACCCATTTCCATTTAATCGTATCTATGTATGTATACATCCTTTAAAATTTAGTCGTTAATTGTCGATGTAATGTAATAACTCTGCACAGAAAGCTCTGATTTGAAAATGAATTCACGCATTATAAAACTTGGATACGTGAGATGGTTTATTTTGGTGTAATCTGAGGAAATCTATCATAGAGGCGTGGCAAATCGCTAAAATGTGATAACAAACCATCATATATAGTATTTTTAATTGTTATTTTTATGTACGGGTCCCTTTTTCGCTCTTATTTGGAATCCAAATCTATAAAAAAACTTTGGTTGTATAGATGGAGATTCGGGCTATTAAGCGAGCTTTGTGCAATTGTGGCCGTAGAGCTTTTGTTTAACTATATTTTATCTTATATATAAATAGGCAAGATGAAAAAATGTGGAAACGTTTTCTGCTAAACTATAATTCTAAGGTATACAAATTATATATGTATTGATAGGAAATTTTGAGACTGCATGTTATCCATAATAAAAAATTTAACATAAAAGTCACACCACTACACATGCACTTATTCATACTATAGACACGTTGTGTGTGTGTACTTGCTTTTTGTGTACTATGTTGAATCGTGAGCATGGCCGAGGAGTTGCTTTGTAGGGAAAAATTAAACAACAATAAAAATGAAACAAAAATACATAGCTGATCATGCATCAAGTGTTCATAAAAACAAAACAAAGTAATCTCTTTTATCTCTCTGTAAATAGTACATTAAATAAAACGTGGAGTTACATAAGCTATAAGTCGTATTAGTAAAATTTAATTAAAAAAAAACTGTCATAATTTTGTTTACAGAAGGTAAGGAAAATATTTCTTCATTATTATGTTAAAATTTGATATATTAATTAATGTATTTACATTAAGTCCAAATATCCTTTGCTTTCTATTTCTTTTCTTTCCTTTGCTTTCCTTTCTTTTCGATTCTATTCTTTTATTTTCGTTTCCTTTGTTTTCTTTCCTTTGCTTTGCTTTCCCTTCCTTTCTTTCTCCTTTCCTTTCCTTCCTTCCTTTCTTTTCCTTTCCTTCCTTTCCTTTCCTTTCCTTCTTTTCCTTTCCATTCCTTTCATTTCCTTTCCATTCCTTTCCTTTCCTGTCCTTTCATTTCCTTTCCTTTTCTTTATTTTCCTTTCCTTTCTTTTAATTTTCTTTTTATTTCCTTCCCTTTACTTTCATTTCTCTTCCATTTATATTCTTCCTTTCCTTCCTCTCTTTTCTTTGCCTTTCCTTCCCTTTCCTTTCCATTCTTCTACTTTTCTTTTCTTTCATTTCTTTTATTTTCATTTCCCTTCCATAGATTTTCTTCCTTTCCTTTCCTTTCCTTTCCTTTCCTTACCTTTCCTTTTCCTACCTTTTGTTTACGAGAAGCAGATTGATTAAATCATACCCTTCCTGCCAGAGCAATATACATTTCCCTATTTTGAGCTTACTTATTCATTATATTACCCATCGAATGTTCCTATTAAATAAATAAATGTAAGGCGCGATAACCTCCGAAGAGATCTAAGCCCGAGCTTCTCTTCCAATTTGCGACGTGCTCCTCTTGATTTCTCTACAAATGGCCGGACGGGACCTACATGTTTTATGCCGACTCTGAACGGCATCTGCAAGGCAGATGAGTTTTCACTGAGAGCTTTTCATGGCAGAAATACACTCGAAGCGCTTGCCAGTCACTGCCGAGGGGCGACCCCGCTTAGAAAAATGTCTTCTAATTGAAAAACCTATTTCTAAAATTTTGATGTTGCTTTGCCCTGAAGTTGAACCCAGGGCATACGGTGTGATAGGCGGAGCACGCTACCATTACACCACGGTGGCCGCCAAATGTTCCTATTATTATATTAAAATGACAAATTATATTTCTTTTATTTTCATTTCCCTTCCATTGATTTTCTTTCCTTTCCTTTCCTTTCCTTTCCTTTCCTTCCTTTCCTTTCCTTTCCTTTCCTTTCCTTTCACTTTCCTTTCTTTTCCTCTTTCCTTTCCTGTCCTTTCTTTCCTTTCCTTTCCTTTCCTTTCCTTTATTTCCTTTACTTTCCTTTCCTTTCGTTTCCTTTCCTTTACTTTCTTTCCTTTCTTATTTCCTTTCCTCTCTTTTAATTTTCTTTTTATTTCCTTTCTTCTACTTTCATTTCTCTTCCATTCATATTCCTCCTTTCCTTCCTTCCTTTCTTTTCCTTTCTTTTCCTTCCTTTCCATTCCTCTACTTTTCTTTTCTTGAATTTCTTTTATTTTCATTTCATAAATATCGTTAAGTATGAACAATAAAAATTTTATATATTATTTTAACTGCTTATGTGGTTGAATTTCAACCACTGCGCGAACTCTAGTTAAAATAATTTCTTTCTTTTCTTTAATTTCTTTTATTTTCATTTCCCTTCCATTGATTTTCCTTCCTTTCCTTTCCTTTCCTTTCCTTTCCTTTCCTTTCCTTCCTTTCCTTTCCTTTCCTTTCCTTTCCTGTCCTTTTCTTTCCTTTACTTTCCTTTCCTTTTCTTTCCTTCCTTTCCTTTATTTCCTTTTCTTTCCTTTGCTTTCGTTTCCTTTCCTTTACTTTCCTTTCGTTTCCTTTCCTTTTCTTATTTTCCTTTTCTTTCTTTTAATTTTCTTTTTATTCCTTTCTTCTACTTTCATTTCTCTTCCATTCATATTCCTTCCTTTCTTTTCCTTTCCTTTCGTTTCCTTTCCTTTCCATTCCTCTACTTTTCTTTTCTTGAATTCTTTTATTTTCATTTCATAAATATCGTTAAGTATGAACAATAAAAATTGTATATATTATTTTAACTGCTTATGTGGTTGAATTTCAACCACTGCGCGAACTCTAGTTAAAATAATTTCTTAAAAATAAACGATTGTGAGCACACAAAGAAATCTATTGTACTATGGCACTATTGTGAATATTTCCACTGCATTACTGGCAGTTGCTATCATACGCTAGATGGCAGCGCAAGCTATAAGTTTTAATTGATTGGTAGAAAAGCTGATTTTTGTTGATATTTGATAAGAGACTTTTATATTGGTTGCGCAAGATACGCACGGGTCCGGCGCGTAGAATTATATTTTACACAGCTATATGCCAACAATGAATTACACGATTGAAATATTTCTTACTTGCAATTTAACTTTGAAATATTTAAAAAACAGTAGTTTATTACTTTCTAACATAACCAAAATTGTTTAAACAAAAAGTAACATTTAAAAAAAAACAGTTTGTGTGTGTGTTCGCTGCCAACCATACTTTGAAACATGCGTTCAGCGAGTGTATTCCACCACGTGATATGCTAAGTTCGATGAAATGGTAAAAACGCCAGCTGGCGAAACGTAGACCAGTGAAGTACTCGAGAGTTTCAGAAAACTATGCCGCGTTTACCTACATGTCAAGTGAGCGCAACGACAAAGTTTCAGTAAAACGAGCAACCAATCATTTTTGCAAGAAACTAGTTTAAAATCGCAGACGTCTTTTAAACATACTCCCCTGTTAAACAATTTTAAATGATTAGTAAACAACAAAATTTAAAATATGTTCTACTACTACACTTAGATGATTTTCTTAAAATTTCCAAAATAGCACTGAGAGGGTGTTCCTGTTAAGTTTTTTTCGGTACTAGAGATCGATGAATTCTAAAAATGAAATTAAGGATGCGATACGTTGTCAGCTTCTTGCCGAAGTTATGAGGCTTTAATGTAGTGCACTAGAGACCGATCTATGCGAAAAAGTCTAATTTATGAAGCGAGTTTTTGTAATTCGCCTACCTTAACATTTCGTATACTTTGTTAAGGACGGATTGCTTGAAATTTGTATAGAGAAAACGAGATAAGGGAACAGCGAGAGAAGAAGGAGACTGATAAAAGAGATAGAGTAAAAAGAATGTATGTAAGCATATTAAATAAGCTGGCGGAGGAAGAAGGAGAGGAAGCTAAAGAGACGGGTGGATACATAATGAAATAGTGTTAGATCTACTACATTTTCGGCAAATTTCGCTTTCCACGTCATCTATCTTTCTATCTATATTTTAAAAATCTACCAAAATTTCCTTCCTTGGAACAAAATCTTCATTAAGAAACTCTACCTTGCTCTTTTAGAGAACTACCATAGTATTTTTTTTAAATACACCACCAAATTGGTTTTGGAAAAGACAGCTTTGAAAAGGAGAATAAAAGACGGATAGGGAGAGAGACGCAGAGAGAGAGAATGAGAGAGGGCAGGAAAAAACGGGCGGGAAAGAGACGGAAGGGGAGTTTGAGACAAAAGCTTTTTAAAAGTCATACAGGTAAGCCAAAGTTAGGTCAAAAGTATGGCTTCCGGGTCTGTCAGGGGTTCATATTTTTAGGATCAAAGGAGATAATGACAAAGAAAGGCAATATTTGGTGACTATTAAGTATTAGTGAAATAAGAAAACAGAATCCATTGTATTAAGTTCTTAAGTCATGGTAATAAGTTGCTTTGTCTGTTATCACACTCGTGAGACAAGTGCACACACTTACCAAAATTAAGTATGTGCATGTGGAAATGCTGAGATCTACATATTTAGAGGGATAACTCAGCTACACGAAACCCATGGGCAAGTAATCTTCGCTCCACGGGTCAAAGTACCGAAGAGAGGTCTTAACAAATGTAACGGTAACTATGGCCAATTTTATAATACACCTCATTTTACACATGTCCAGCACATATCAGTTCAATTTTTATTTCCTTAACGTTAGGGAGCCACAAAACGTTTTTATAACCGGCTTAAAGCTCAATACAAAGCTTTATAGCTTCAGAGCTTCCGCAGACCAATTGTCAACCGCACGAATGCGAGGGGAATCAAGAGGGGATACAAATATGAATATATCATACACATATTTAGCCGGCGAGGCTCTGGCGACCCCCAGTTCCTCAAGGAACTAGGAGGTGAGGGGCGGGTGGAGCTAGAAGATTTAATGTAATCATGTTCATCGTTCCCGAGATGATCAAGCTAGTACCTTAGTTTGTACTTTGTTGCCGGAACGTACCGGATCTACATACATACATATATGCGGCAAAGGACCATCAACATAGATAACACCCCCCAAAACCTTCGGGGAGTGACTTTATCGTTGATGCAACAACAACAACACCCATGTACCTCAGTTTCCGATTTACTCGCCTAGCAAAACTCTTTAATCTACATCATTCATTTCAGCATTCACTTCAACCCAATCAACAAATTCACTCAACACAATTTTCTGCAGCAAAGTCTTATTTAATTACCAGTTTTTTGATGATTTTTTTCTACGCGTCTTTCATTCCAGTTCAGTTTCTTTAATTAAGCACAATCACACGTTTACAAATTCAAAGCCTTTGTCATCGCATTAAAGCGAGTTCGCTCCAACAGAACAAGTTGATATTTCTCAGAAATCGCACTTTATTCATTATACTTGAACAGAAACAGGCTAATGACCCATTGAATATAAAGCAAATACAAAAATATTCAATTACGTTAAGAGGAAAAATTTAAATGAGTGAGTAAAAAAATTATGATTGATTTAAAACTATCTTTATAAATAAATAGGGCGAACAGCACAGAGGAAAACTCGATTAAGTAAATTCCACCTCTTTTTGTTTTATATGGTTTTTTATGTACATGAAGATAGTCTTGGGGTGGGGCCGTGTGTAGAAAGTCCACGAAAGTGGGGAAAGCTTCTGACCGCCATTCACCTGGGAATGGCCAGAGCCATTATTTTGCATGCGGTTCAAGCAGCTCACTACTGCCGGTCGCTTGCGGCCAAGTATCCTCTGGGTAGCCGCTAAACGCCCGTTTAGCGGTGAGCTAATGTGAGAAGGCGACAACCTGGCTAGGCCACTCTGACATAATCGGTTTAAGGGCTAGCCGGGGGAGATCTCATCGGCAGCGTCTGTACACCTCTAGGTGCGGCTGCAAGCGGGCGTCTGTCTTGGAGCAAGCGGCTCGCTATATAAACGTGCCAAGTAATATTTTCACCCCCACTGAGCGGGTTGTGCGCTGGGCTTGGGACCCGCCACGTAAAACCATACTCCAATGAAATATAACAACAAGCCTCGGATAAATACACTCTCTATTGATGACGACCATGGCAAACGTTTGAAGGACAATGAATTGAGGGCATGCACCTGGAACGTCCACTCCCTGAATGGGATTGGTGCAGATGCCCGGCTGGTTGATGTCCTCGACAAAGCAAAATCTGACATCACCGCCATCCAAGAAATGCGTTGGACGAAGCAAGGAAGAAAGAAGATCAAAAATTGTGACATATATTGGAGTGGCCATGCGAATAAGCGCAGTTTCGGCGTCGGATTCGTGGTGGGAGAGAGACTTTGTCGCCAAGTGCTGGCGTTCATGCCTGTGGACGAGCGTCTCGCCGCTATCCGAATAAAAGCAAAATTTTTTAATATATCATTCATCTGCGCCCATGCGCCGACAGAGGAGAAAGACGAGAGGTGAAAGACACTTTTTATGAACAATTAGAACGCACATACGAGCGCTGCCCCCGTCATGATATAAAAGTCGTGCTTGGCGACTTTAACGCCAGGGTGGGCAAAGAAGGTGTTTTTGGCCCTACAGTCGGAAAGTTCAGCCTACACAATGAAACTTCTCCTAACGGACTGAGGCTGATTGACTTTGCCGGTGCTCGAAACATGGTCATATCCAGCACGAGGTTCATGCATAAAAAGATACATCAAGCTACATGGCTGTCTCCTGATCGAAATACTCGCAATCAGATCGATCACGTTGTGATAGACGGACGGCATGCCTCCAGTGTTTTAGATGTGCGCACGATCCGAGGACCTAACATCGACTCGGACCATTATCTCGTTGCAGCCAAAATACGCACCCGCCTCAACGCGGCTAAAACCAAGGAACAAAAAACACAAGGAAAGCTAGACGTCGAAAAGCTTTAATCACAACAGACTGCCAATGATTTCGCAACTCGACTCTCACACCTGCTCTCTGAGAGCACAACTCATCCTGAAGGAATACAGGAGCAGTGGGAGCATATCTCCAAAGCACTTCGTACTGCTGCCGAGGAAAAAATTGGTTACCGGCGGCCACGAAAAAACAACTGGTATGATGAAGAATGCCGCGTTGCAACTGAAAGAAAAGACGCTGCCTATAGGGCTACGTTAAAAGCGAGCGCGACAAGAGGAGTGTGTGAACGCTATCGTGAGTTGAAAAGGGAAGCGAGACGCCTTTTCAGGAAGAAAAAAGCAGAAGCAGAAAGGCGTGAGTGCGAGGAGCTTGAGCTGCTAGCCACCAGGAATAACGCCCGAAAATTCTGCCAAAAAATACGGCGACAGACGGAAGGTTTTAAGACCGGGGCAAACTCCTGTAGGAATGAAAACGGCGACCTTGTAACTGATGTCCAGAGAGTGCTTAGATTATGGAGGGAATACTTCTCTGCTCTCCTAAATGGAGGCAGCAATTCAGCGCGCAGAGATGAAGAACCCGATCCCGCAATCGATGATGATGGAGTATATGTCCCCCCGCCCGATTATGACGAAGTTAGAATAGCAATAACCAGATTGAAAAACAACAAGGCCGTGGGCGCTGATGGATTGCCTGCGGAGCTATTCAAGTTCGGCGGCGAGGAATTGGTAAGGCGCATGCAGCAGCTTCTTAGCAAAATATGGGCGGACGAAAGCATGCCCGACGGTTGGAATTTAAGTGTTCTTTGCCCAGTCCACAAGAAGGGGGATACTGCAAAATGCACCAACTATCGTGGAATCAGCCTTCTTAATATCGCATATAAGGTCCTTTCAAGTGTATTGTGCGAAAGATTGAAGCCCACCGTGAACCGGCTGATTGGACCTTATCAGTGCGGCTTCAGACCTGGTAAATCTACCATCGACCAGATTTTCACAATGCGCCAAATCTTGGAAAAAACCCGTGAAAAGAGAATCGACACACATCACCTCTTCGTCGACTTTAAAGCCGCCTTCGACAGCACGAAAAGGAGCTGCCTATATGCCGCTATGTCTGAATTTGGTTTCCCCGCAAAACTTATACGGCTGTGCAAAATGACGTTGAGCAACACCATCAGCTCAGTCAGAATTGGGAAGGACCTCTCCGAGCCGTTCGAAACTAAACGAGGTTTCAGACAGGGTGACCCCCTATCGTGCGATTTCTTTAATTTGATGCTGGAGAAAATTATACTAGCTGCAGAACTTAACCGCACTGGAACAATATACTATAAAAGCGTGCAATTACTGGCATATGCTGATGACATTGATATCATCGGCCTAAACACCCGCGCTGTTAGTTCTGCTTACTCCAAACTGGAAAAAGAAGCGGTAAAGATGGGTTTGATGGTGAATGAGGACAAAACGAAGTACCTGCTGTCATCGAGCAAAGAGTCAGCGCATATGCGCCTTGGCAACCACGCTACTGTTGGCAGCCATAATTTCGAAATAGTAAAAGACTTCGTTTATTTGGGAACCAGCATCAACACTAGCAACAACATCAGCACTGAAATCCAGCGAAGAATCAATCTTGCCAATAAATGCTACTTCGGACTAGGTAGGCAATTGAAAAGTAAAGTCCTCTCTCGGCGAACGAAAATCATACTCTACAAGTCACTTATCGTACCCGTACTGCTATATGGGGCAGAAGCATGGACCATGACAACAGCAGATGAAGCGGCTTTGGGAGTGTTCGAGAGAAAAGTTCTTCGAAAGATTTATGGACCTCTACGCGTTGGCGATGGCGAGTACCGAAGAAGATTTAATGATGAGCTGTACGAGCTATACGCAGACATCAACATAGTCCAGCGAATTAAAACGCAGCGGCTGCGCTGGCTAGGCCATGTTATGCGAATGAAAGATGATGCTCCGGCCAAGAAAGTGTTTCTATCGGAACCCGCCTATGGAAGCAGAGGTAGAGGGCGGCCCCCACGCCGTTGGAAGGACCAGGTGGAAAACGATTTAAAATCCCTTGGTGTGACCAATTGGCGCCGGTTGGCGGAGCGAAGGAGCGACTGGCGCGCCTTGTTGGACGGCCATAACCGTTTAGACGGTTAAGCGCCAATTAAGTAAGTAAGTAAGAAGATAGTCTTCTATGAAAACCTTTTTATCATCTCTGAAAAGTTTAGTTTCCTAAATCTTTAAATTTTCAGTTTTCTTTTGGTCACAAGCGTCCAAGCAGATGTCAGATTACTAAGCAAATCGGTAGCAAAGTTTAAGCTACATCTTTCTTAAATTGATCGATAAATCTATCTACAAATCTTTTAAAATAAAGTCGCTAAATGTCATTGTACGCCCATCACTTCACACAGAATGCTCCGATTTTAAAACGGTTTTGTGCATTTGAAAGCTTAGCTATATGAGGCGGGCAATTTCAATATAATTTGAAGTTACATATTATAAAGGCGTGGCAAATTGCCAAAACGCAGTAAAAGAACAAAAAAAATTTTTTACACAACCATAAATTCAAAACGGATTGATCGATTGAAAAATTTTTTCTTTGCTGTAAAACTTTGAAATATTTACCTTCGTTCTGCATCAAAAAAAAATACTTGATTCCTTTCTAATACATATGAGCAATATTGTTTAAACAAAAGTAGCATTTTTACCACAAGATGCAATTCGTGTGCTTGTTCGCTGTCATTTATGTGAACAAACTTTCGTTAAGTGGGACATTATGCATCACAAAAGTACATACTGCAGCGCACAATTTCGGCATTCTTTCGATGAGTTTTTGAAGTGTTTGATGCGGAATATTATTCCACGCTTCGTTCAAACAATCCCAGAGGCCAGGAAGGCTTGTTGGCTTTAGATCTCTCACACGTCGGTCGAACCGATTCTTCCCATAAAAGCGAGATGGGATTTAAATCGGGGGATTTTGTTGACCACTCCATTGTATCAGGGTCATCTGCGCCTCTTTTTCGATTTAAATAAAAAGTACAATGTTTATTATATATTTCGGATCGTTATCTTGTTGGTAAATGAATCCACGATCAATCAAACTAATGCCAGAAGGTATTGTATGGCGTTGGAGTATACTGTGATACTGCTCTTTTTTCATAATTCCTTCAACTTTTTTTAGTTGACCAACGCCAGCGTAGCTGAAACAGCTCCAAACCATCACTAAGCCACCGCCATGTTTCACAGTTGGTACAATGCAATCTGCTTTGAATCTTTCATTGACGTTTCTGCGAACATATTGTATCGAATTTACTGCAAATCCTCTTATTTGCAACCTTCTGCTAAGTTCGAATCACTAAACTGTTGAATAAATAACTCCAATATTTAATAATGCAAAATGGCCTTTATTAAAGTACTTCACAAGAAATAGCCCTACTATTTTCAAATAATACTGCTATTGCTCGCTAGATAGCATCTTAATCAAAACTGATCTCTCGCCTCCACTGTTGTCGCCCTTTTATACTGTCCGACCTCCTCGTTGCATATTTCTAGGCTTTTCTAATTCCAGAACGTACTAGTTAGTTATAAATTTCTCAGCTACAACTACAGATGTATAATTTTTATAGCTTCTCTCATACCCCATGCGCTTGTATGTGTGAGCGACACTTCCACAATCACAATTGCATATCTTTAAGATCATCTCAGATAAGATATCTGCATGTGTTTGTGCATCTCTTCTCCGCTGCGTGTACGTACATAAGTGTACACAAAATGATTAAATTATTGATGTGCATTCACGTCACTGCTTAGCATCGGCATAGAGATGGCAGTACCCCTTAGTGTTGCTAACATTCGTAACAATATTGACGCCTATGGCTACCGAAAATCGAATTTTGATTCGTCTGACCATAAAACTAATTTCCACTGATCAATCGCCCGGTCAATATGTTCTTGTCTTCTGTTTATTAGAAGCGGCTTTATGACAGCAATGCGCCCAATCATACCTTTTTCTTTAAGTCGGCCTTTGATTGTGGTGAGCGATATTGGTGAATCCAAGTCTTCATTGATTTCAGCACGAATTTATGATGTAGATTTCCGTCGATTGGCCTTACTTATTTCATATATTTTGTTGTCGATTATTTGATTGTCTTTCTTGGTCGACCACATCGTTTTCTGTTAGTATTTTGTACAGTTTCCCGATATCTTCTAATGACCGTATGAACTGAACACAGATATTTTCAAACGCTTGGCTATTTCTCGATAGTTTTTCCCCGTTTTTTTCCAAAATAATGATTTGGGCTCGTATTTCCACGAATATTTCCTTGGCTTGACCATTTTCAATCTGGTAAAATACAATTCTGAGGCTATTTCAACAAAAATTTTTTTTTATCTTGTAATATTTTCAGACTTTACTGTATATATCTGTATACATATAAAGAAGGACGAATGTTTGTATGCAACTTATAGACGCCGAAATATCTCCCCCGATTTTATTTAAATTTGCAGGATTGCTTAATGAACGGAAAGTGGACCAGGGACGTATCTATTCGAACAAATTATATTCACAGTTTGATTTGCCTGAAATGTGGTATATAGGTGGCCCATTGTAGCCTGGATTAGTAATTACGACACTTTTTCGTGGGAAATGGACCAGGGACCGACTGGGACTGGGGCTTTGATCGAGACTGGTACTGGGAATAAAGGATGGAGAGGAATAAGAACTAGAGAGAAGAGAAAAGAGGGGTGGAGAAAGAGAGAAGAGATAGATTTAGATGAAGATAGAGTGGAAAAGAAGTGACCGAATAGACGGAGAGGGAGAAAGAGACGCAAAGGAAAAGAAAGGCATAGGGAGGAGTGAATAAGAGTTTAAGAGGAAGGGGAGGGAGACTTCGAGGTAAAAACATTTTAAGACTTTTGCAGATAGACCAAAGTTAGGGCAAAACAATGTCTAACGGGTCTGCTAGTATTAAATGAATTAGCGTGATCACTGAAAGCACTGTACTACAGCGAAACTTATGGTGCGACGCGTCCAGTTTCTTTTAAATTTGCAATAAAAGGCTAATCTGGTCACAAAGTGTCCTTGAACTCTGTGAAAATAGTCCTAAAGAGATTTAGCTTGATTAGCCATTGAGTAACATTTCATAACAATTCAAAAATTTCTTATACCACACGAGGGCATCATAATGTTGCTATGTGTTGATGCAACATGTTGCTCAAAATTTACTCAGTGTTTTTACGTCTCGTGGTGGTTGGACTTATAACCGGCCACATAGCAATCGGAAAGCATGCACAACGGCTGGGTGCTCCTTATATTGATTACTGCAGGAGCTGCAAAGACGAAGAGGAGATAGAAACAGTCAAGCATTTTCTGTGCAACTGCCCTGCGCTTTGGAGCAAGAGGAAAAAATCTCTGGCATCTCCCTTCTTTGACGATCTTTGTGATCTGGCTAAGTTGGAACCTAAGAAATTCCTGACATTTGCTGAATCGACCTGTTGGTTTGAGTAGGGGAGAAATCCACGTTGTAACACAATGGGACCTTTTGGGTCTAAGTGCACTGGTGCTCGCACCGGTGGCCACTCTAACCTAACATAACCTTACGTCTCGTATAAAACGTCTACTGAAGAGTTCGAAGTGAAAGCATGAAATGTTAGTCTTTATTTAAGGGAAGATATTCATTAGGACATTAACAACTGTACCTGATCTTGTACAATGTTGATATGCATTCTTCTGGATCAGAGCATACTTTGTTTTACATCTCAAATATATTTTGTATGCAGCAGAGAATTTTTCGTGTATATGGCTGGATAAGAAGTAATTTGTTGTGATCTTCTCAAATTCAACATTATTCTCATTAGGAAATTCGTTGTTAGTGCGCCAACCATAGGACTTGGCTATATACCACTTTTACTCAGTTAATTGTAGGTCGTCTTACTCTCTCATTACAAGTATAACAAGTATATTCCGTTCACTACCTGAAAAAACAACAACCAGAACGATATTACTCGACGGGTTTACGTTGGTTAGTACGTTCTTCCTCCAGGGTACACAGCGAGGATAACTCTTTTAGTGACCGCGATAATCCTACACTTCATGATTTTGGTCGCTGTTTGCTTATTACAATAAATAGTGACAGATCTTGGAATTTTAAGGAGTAATGAAAATGTGCTCAATGTGCCACCTAGAAGTGAGTGCAGTGTTCTGGCAGTCTTCTTAAAGTCGAATCTAGGCCCAACGGCCTCTGATCACGCAGCCAACTCTGCTTTAGCCTAATTTGTAATCTTGAGAAATGATATAAATTCATATGATTATATTTAGAGCTCATTTGAGTAATTCTCATTCTCGGTTACCCGTCTGACAATATCTTCAGTACTTCGCAAGTAGCTATACCAAAACTTCGTGCAAAGTTACATGAAAATCCAATGTCTGATAATTTTCTATGAAGATGAGAAACAATTCATTCAGTATTTTTATTTTTGATATGTATCCTGAGTTGAAACCATTTTAAAACAACCCAGCTACAAAAGTTTCCTATGGATCATTAAATCTTTGAAAATAACTGTTACAATCCGGCGAACGACTGCTCGAATGAAACGCATACACAGACCTATCTATGAAAACTAAAAGCTAAGGAAAACATCAAATTGTGAAAAAAACGAAGAGTTACACAATATTCCGCAATTCAGATTCTCCAAAAAAAAATTTTTTTAGTTAGCGTGTTGCGACTCATGTTTCACTAGGCTAGACTCCAACTTCAACATCGTTTCTAAAGCTAACAGTGAGTATAAAATGTTCGGTTTCACGCCTACTTTTTATTCGTGTTGCGTATCTTTTACCCTTTTCATACAAAACCAGGCTTTCAGGCCCATAGTGCAGTACAATGCCCGCTCAAATAAGGCAACAAGTTGTTATTGCTGCTGTACCATTGTCGTCTTGTCGCTGTTCCTGATGTTGTAATACAATCACGTCTTATTGTCTCCTCTTCAACCAGAACTTTACTTCATTGTCAATTGGGAAAAAAGTGAAAAGCAAAATCGATTAAACCGCGTAAGTTGGATGCGGTCTGGTCGGTTAACCGACACTGCTGGCGACAGGCGGATTTTGTGGTCTACGCGAAATGCATGAGGTTGCCATATATATTTTTTTTATATATTCCTTTTTATACAACAAAAGCAACTCATTCAATATTTACTTTTGTCTTGTTTACAAATCGTAAATTAATCAATTTACTATAGCTAAGAGTTTAATGAATGTCCAGAACGTCTTTGTATATTCAAGGCGTTACCTCTTCACTTTAAGATAGAATATTAAATGTTGATTATTGACATTGTATTTCATTACCTTTGTGCATACTTATCATTTGGGTGTGTTAAGCTACTTCGGTAGATAATACCATAGCAAATTGGCGGCGATGTTGCTGATAAAAGGATTAAGTTAAAAAGGGTGGGGAAGTAAATAATAAATACCTCTTAATGGCTAGTGAGGATAAACATTTAATGTAAATATGGCGTGTCAGTTATATGTGATAATGCGATAGTACTTATCAGATGTAGACTAGTCAGGGTTGCGATGAAATGTTGGAGGGAGCACAGATATGCAGTGACCATTCTCTTTAAACAGCTTATGTAATACTAGCCTCTAGCGGGTTAGAGAGCTTTTAGAATATACCGGGAGGCAGGTATACCTGTTGTAAGAGGAGTCTAAAATACCCAAATGTTCCAGTGGGTTGGTCAGTGTACCTCTTTCAAGGGGCTGCCACCGCAATTGTTTGCTTTTCCAACCCAATTTCCAATCTCATCGACCCGTGGCGAATTCTTTTGTTTTAGAAAGCGATGTTCTGGCGACCTCAAGGTCCTCATGGGGCGGTATGTCGTAGAAGGTTCAATGTAATCATATTCAATCGTACCCAAAACGCTCGGGCTTGTACAATAATGGTGCTTGTTGCCCGAACCTACTGCATATATGTCCGATAAAGGCCCATCAACATCCATAGCACTCCTCAAAACGTTCTGAGTATTACTTTATCGCTATAACAATAACAACAACATGTTATACTAGCTTTTAATCGTGACTCTGCCCGCAGTGGTAAAATAATTTAACACAAATTAGTTCTAATTTTTTATTTGCTACACAAAATTTGTGTTTACTGCAACACTTCCCTGAAAATATATTTTTTCAAGCCTCTGAAAATAATTGTATCGAGTTTCATTCATCGTTGAGACCTTTCCGAGAGAGAAATGGATTTATAATTGAATATCTATAGTAAGCTTAGGTAGCACCGCAGGTGGCAACCCTACTTAAAAATGTTCCTATTGAAATACTCAGTAAAATATCTTAGTTGGCTACCCACATTGGCGTTTATCGTATTGTGACGAATATTAGCATCACTAAGCTGATACTAAATAAATAATCACGCAACAATAAAAAAACATGAAGCAACCACTCGTATATACATGAACACATCAATCATCATTTGCACACATATATAAAGGGCAACGAAAGATAACTCACACACAGATGTAGTCATCAGCCGAAGTTGTTACTACACATACACACCCGCATATATTGTAGCTCAATTACCAAGCCGGAGGTACCCTAGTTCCAGAATGCGAAACGTCTAGACTTTAGTTGAATTATGCGAATGAAGCAATGGAGAGTATTAAAACAGCGCAAGCTGAGTAATCAGTAATCAATTTGATTTAAACACGCTATCAGTTGCGAAGTATAACTGTGAAGTATAATTGTACTACTCCCAAAGTAATCTAATAGAGACCATTTTGCAATACGGAATATTGGAGTGATTTATTCAACAGTTTAGCGATTCGAACATTAGCAGGAGGTTTCAAATAAGCAGAATTTCACAAAATTTGTTACAGTATAATAAAAAAGATTCAAATAGGGTGGAACTTCGAAAAGCCATTATAAATGGCAACACCTAGGCTGCGGCCCTACTTAAAAATATTCTACTAAAAAACTGAATGAAATACCTTTCGCTTGGTATAGTATTCATATTGGCGATATCGTAAATTTTTTTTTATAAATTTTCATAGGTATCCCCAAAAACCCTTCTGTCAACAGTTAAGAGCGGAATGGAGCTATAGAGGGTCTACCCAGATTGTTGTTTTACAACATAGTCGACGATAGATATTTCTTTCGATGGGGTGGTCAGCTTAAACGAAAATGGGTCATCTGCGAGTATTGAAATGGCAACAACTAATGCGCAGCTTTCAAATGACGACCATTTGGCTGTGAATTGCCATCATGTCATGCTTGCTTTTTGTTGATAAACTGACCGGGCTCAAGTTACATTGCTACAATGGTCAAGAGTTTAAGCATTTACAATATCAAGTTGTCCTGTCCAGCCACAATGCGTATCAGATGCTCTGTATACCAAACTCCTCTAATACCTACATCACGGCTATCTATCCTTGCAAAGAAGGCTTTTATGACAATACATCAAATGGCTGGAGGAAAAAATATCAAGTCAGCATGAATACCAGCATTTTTGTTGTTGTTGTTGTTGTTGTATTTCCGACCATCTCGGGAACGATTAACATAGCCGCATTAAACCTTCTATGCCATACTGCCCTCGCCGATACTCTAGCCAGAGCCTCGCCGGCTAAACATGTGTATGATGCATTCATTTTTGTAACAGTATTCCCCACGCTTAAGTTAGGTTGAAGCTAAAAAGCTTTATATTGCGCTTATCAACTCCTTGAATCCCCAACCACATTTTTCTTTTTCTTCTTTAGTGATAAAGACACTTTTCGAAGGTTATGAATAGTAATATCGATGTTGGTATTAGGCCGACCATGAGGTGAATGATATGATACGACCACGTTGAACCTTCTAGGTCCCCTTAGGAGCTTGGTGTCGAAAGACCTGCTATATATGCGCATAATATTGTAACGAATTTAGGGAAATTCGCTTATTTCAAACCTTCTACTAACGTTCGAATCGCTGAACTGTCGAATAAAAATTTCGTATTGCAAACTGGGCTTTATTTAGACTAATTTGAGAGTATTACTTCACAATTATACTTCACAACTAATGGCGTGTTTAAATCAAACTGAATACTGACTCAGCTTGCGCTGCTTTTATACTCTCCATTGCTTCATTCGCATATTTCTACTAAAGTCTAGACGTTTTGCTTTCTAGAACTGCTGTATCTCCTGCTTAGTAATTACTACAGCTACATAAATGCGTGAGTAACAACTTCGGCTGAAGACTATATCTGTGTGTGAGTTATCTCTTCGTTGCATTTTATATATGAGTGTAAATGATGGTTGATGTGTTCATGTATATACGAGTGGCTGCTTCATGTTTGGTGCGTGATTATTTAGTATCAGCTTAGTGATGCTAATATTCGTCACAATACAATCGTATTTGTAAAAGGAATCGCCTCGATTGGGTGAGGTAGTCAGTTGGGCCGACGAAGCTATAAATGGCGCTACCCAATACCTTGAATCCCATCAAAACTGATCTCTATCGCCATGACACACTTTCTAGAGACGACATATCTTTCAATGATGCTGAGTCTTGCCCGCAACTGCTCCCTTGCGAAGGATGGGCAGAAATAGTTCAACACTGCCTGCTCCCAAAGGTAATGCTTTCCGGCGAAAACATGATGCACTAAGTGTTCAGTCATGTCACCCGAATCCCATATCTTTAAGCAATGAGTACGTTTTGTGAGAAATTAAACATTTAAACAGTCGTTAACTCTGAAAAGTATTTCAACGTGCCGCTGCATCGACGAACGCCGGGGGTAATGTAGTGTGCAAGGGTAATGCCGTAGTAACCTTAATGGTGCCAGCCTGAATTTGCTGAAGGTTACAGTGATAAGTTAAAAAAATCGGTGGAACTGTTTTTAATTTATGCAGAGAAAAAAGGTGTCCACTGAAAGGACAAATTGCTAGATTTTAAGCCCGAGTCTGCTTTTTCGTACACATTGTTCAGTTCTTAATAATTTACTGGTCTATAATTTGTCAAAAAAATAGTATATAAATTAGCTTTCAAGTGTTTAAAGGCATGATCAACTGGACTGATGGTCACATTTGGAATTGGCATACATGAGCTATCAAAGCAGCCATACTCTCGGCAATTAAGTATTTTTCCAAGTCAGTCGGGGTTGGAAATTTCTCTGTTATGATGCCGCTAATAAGCAGATATAACCTCTCTCATTGACTGGCTGCTGGCTGCCAAGAGGCTAATTGGTTTGGCATTTATGATCTCTTATATCATATTGAATATTGAGTTTTCCAGCTTGTGTATGGTTTTGTATGTTCTAGTTACACACATTACCGCGTCATTACTGCGTGAGAAAATTTTCACGAATGCCCCCAACAACGAAAATTCTAAATGATCAAAGAATTTGGAATTTTGCCAATAAAAACAGATTTCAATTTATTTTGAGCAAATTCTTGTGCCAAAAAATTTCCAAGATTTTATTTTGTCAATTAAAACGACAAGAAAGAATGTGTAGCACATAAGTACAAACATTATTACATATTTATATGCGTAAATATGTAAGTGAGCCTGTGTATATTCAATGCGTACATATAGGATAAATGCATGGGGCATTCTACGAAGAAATGGCAACAAGAAATGAAGCTTGGTTGTACTTAATTGGCCGCGGAGCGGTTTTCTTGAATAGAGTTCAGCGCAGCATAGTACCATCACACCACGGCGGTCGTCAATGCAAATATGAGCTCTTGATAGTTCCTTGGAGATTCCGATACATCCATATCGAGATACTTGTGGCTTGTCCCTACAAAAGTCGAGCACTCATGGATGAAGTGATTAAATTACTGCACCTTCTTCTTCTTGTAGCATTATAGACACTCCTAGAAGGTTTGGCTGGATATTATAGATTACGATGATCCTATGCTAGATATAAACGTGGTAGGTTCTGGTAGCAAGCACCATTTATGAAGATAGCAGCCCGACCATGTCAGGAACAATTTAACAGGGCCACATCGGATCTTCTAAGCCATACCGCCGCCTACCTTTCTATAACAGGCTGTGCTGCTCCACAGTCTCTTTTACCTGGTGTTGTGTTTGGTGTTTGTGTTTTGACGACGGTACATGATGCACCCGTCGAGGGTACCGTTGCTGAGCCCAGAACATCTGTTAAGGTGGCAACGGCCAAGCCATGAAGTGCATTGGACTGATGTCGCAATCATAAATATTATAAGCATTGCTTATATCCATGCAACGAAGATAGTAGCGATGGCTTCAAGCAGCCGCGTGAGATGGAGGCGGCGTGTGGCGCGAGGAACAGCGGACAGCTGATGTGAACTGCTGAACAGCGTTGCTGTAATAAGGTGGGTGATATACGCTTTAGCGTGCACTGCGGGACGTCCTAGGATGTGAACAGGAAGGAACCATAGAAGTGTTATAAACATTTCGGGGTCGGCGATTGTTGGGATCTAGCCCAGAACATCCCAAACGGTGCAACCATTCTTAGCACGTGACACAATGGAAAGAGTGTGACCATCTTGAGCAAGTTATTTCATGGCAAATGCAGCAAAATGACATCTTTGAACCAGAGTTGGACTCATCAGCATCCCGTAGCAGGGGATATAAATTTGTGGAAGGGACGTAAGGAATTAAATTGAGTTACACTGATGTGACAGCCCGTGTTCGAGAAAAATAGTAAGTCGCTTCGGTACATAGAATCGGCTGCCATGCAAAGCTACAGTTTTTGAGCTCAGCGCTTAATGTGCGCATGACTGTTTGGAAAACTCCCTTATCGACGATCTTCGCTTGGAATTTTTCAGCTTGGGAACTTTCAGCTGATTTTGAGCTCCTGATAAAATACTCCTTACCCCAATTCTCCATTGAGCTTAGAATATTTTATAAACAAGCTCACCAGACCCCTCCCCCATACCCCAGCGCGTTGAATATACCCTCGGCAGGTATGCCTGCCTTAAGAGGCGACTTAAATACCAAATTGATTCAAGGGGTTGCCAGCGCAACATATAGCTTCTTCAACCCAATCGTCAACCTCACCTGGCGAATGCTGTTTCTTTGACAGCCGAGGCTCTGGCGACCCCAAGTTTCTTATGGATCTAGCGGGTGGGAGGGCGGTATGGCCTAAAAGGTTTCATGTGGTCATACCAAATTGTTTCCGAGATGGTCGAGCTAGTACCTTAATGGTGTTTGTTACCGAAATGTACCGGATCTGCATCGGGAAAAGAACCATTATGGATAACACTCTCCAAGGCCTCCGGAGAGTGTCCTTATCGCTACAACAACAACAACAAACAGACACCTACCACAAATGGGTTCGCCACCCACTACTACATGGAATATACATATATGAGTTTTCACTGTCATAAGTCTATATCTAGCGCCTCGAAGCATAATTACAACTTCCCAACAACAACTATCAGGTATATACTCAACACTTCATTCAAATGTCGCTAATTTAGGGTCATTCCTTACACGGTTGCCAGATTTTGACATTAGAATCAGTCTCTATTTCGTTAAGCCAGACCAGCACTGCGCCTAAAAAGATCGACATCGCCAGACATATCATACAAACAGTGCAAAATTCCACGGCAGAGCTCCCAACGTTTAACAATGGCCATCGGAATCCATTACTTACTTACTTACTTAATGGCGCTTAACCGTCTAAACGGTTATGGCCGTCCAACAAGACGCGCCAGTCGCTCCTTCGCTCCGCCAACCGGCGCCAATGGTCACACCAAGGGAGTTTAAATCGTTTTCCACCTGGTCCTTCCAACGGAGTGGGGGCCGCCCTCTACCTCTGCTTCCATAGGCGGGTTCCGATAGAAACACTTTCTTGGCGGAGCATCATCTTTCATTCGCATAACATGCCTAGCCAGCGCAGCGCTGCGTTTTAATTCGCTGGACTATGTTGATGTCTGCGTACAGCTCGTACCAGCTCATCATTAAATCTTCTTCGGTACTCGCCATCGCCAACGCGTAGAGGTCCATAAATCTTTCGAAGAACTTTTCTCTCGAACACTCCGCAAGCCGCTCATCTGCTGTGTCATGGTCCATGCTTCTGCACCATATAGCAAGGACGGGTACGATAAGTGACTTTGTGAGAGTATGATTTTCGTTCGCCGAGAGAGGAGCTTTACTTTTCAATTGCCTACCTAGTCCGAAGTAGTAGCATTTATATTGGCAAGATTGATTCTTCGCTGATTCAGCGCTGATGTGTGGTGCACTAGTGTTGATGCTGGTCCACGAAGTCTTTTACTATTATCGAAATTATGGCTGCCAACAGTAGCGCGTGGTTGCCAAGGCGCATATGCGCTGGACTCTTTGCTCTGATGACAGCAGCTACTTCGTTTTGTCCTCATTCACCATCAACCCCATCTTAAACGCTCTTTTCTCCCAGTTTGGAGTAAAGCGGAACTAACAGCGCGGAGCTGTTGTAGGCCTGATGATATCAATGTCATCCGAAGCATGCCAGTAATGCACGCTTTTATCATGTACTATTGTTCAGTGCGGTTAAGTTCTGCAGCTAGTATAATCGGCATCATTACATCCTTTATATTAAGCTTCCATTACAAAGTAATGTCAAGTATAATGCCAAGCTATGTAAGTAAGATTAAGAAAAGGTTAATATTTTTTCCAGAGTTTGCTCCTTTTTCAAGTTTTATGAAACATTTGCTCAAAGAACCCACGCTATTTGGTATTTAGAAGTCAGAAGAAAAGTCCGTATTCTGATGCATGTATCACTTTAAAAAATTAGAGCACAAAATTTGTTTGTTGTGAATTTCATTTGTGAAAAATTCCCCATATTTATGTGTGCCTAGCTGGAGCCGCCTTAATTTTCGCAACTCGTAGAAAATGATCCATATTTGCGATTCGCGATGTATTCATGTGGTTGGCTGACGATTTTTTCGCCTACTTGAACCTATTTATTATTGTCAGCGAGACGGCACTTGGCAGCCAGTCAAATACACGCACACACGTTCAATACATATTCACTAACATACACATATGCATAAACACAACAGTACAATGTTCAATGAGGCATAAGAAATGCAGCAAGCGGTGGTCGGAAGTGGGATGGTTGGAAAGTGTAGCTCGCATTGGAGGCGCAATGAGTTGTTTGCTCATAACGTCAGTGGTGTGTATATGTATGTGCTATATGTATTTAACTGTGGCTTTGTATGAATAATGGGTCTACATACAAACAAATATGTATATATACATTGATTCGTATATATTTCAAAGACGTGCACTTAACCCAATTGTGCGATTTATGAGCCACTAACAACAATAGCTACATACAAAGGCAACAGTAAGTCACAAATGACTGACAATTGCGTATACTACAACAACAACAACAGCAAAATTGAAAGACTAATGCGCGATGGATCGAGCTGGCGCTGCTACTAAATATTACTAGAGCACATTGCACTTGTAAGCTACAACAAAAAAAAACTTCATAAAGGGTGCGGACTCTAGTGATAAAACTTTCATAAACCAGGCCCATTTCTTCTTTCGAAATATGAAACAAATTGAACCAGAAGATATCGACGACTGGGATAGAAATCGCTCTTACTTGGCTGACAGTACGAAAAAACTCACAGAATTTTATTTGGCAAAATCCCAAACATAATCGTTTTCAAAACGCTATCTCAGCTATAGTAGGTTATGTTAAGTTGAATGGTAGCCAACCCGCCATAGAAAGCTCATTTGAACAAGATAGAGGTCCGAAATGGCTTGGATTAAGGCCGATCTCGACTCTACAACAATTCCTCGAAGTTTCAAGTGTGACGAGACCGTGTACTTCTCTGCCAAAAGTAAGACAGTCAACCACGAATGGACCAGCTCATCGCCCTCTTTGCAAGCAAAACATGAAGGGGTTCCAGCATATTTAGTACGTAGCCGATGGACTTTCTTTGAACAGTGACCAGTCAATACGCCAATCGCCATTGAGAGACGAGCCTTCGTAACCCAATAATTATAGCAGAGCATCTGCTATACACTTCCGCGTTTTCTAAGCTGACTTCACGCCCATCTATACAGGATCAGACCACAGGTGGCAAACTCAACTCCTGATTCCTTACAGCCACCTAAATCCTGTTTACTTATATACATGCGGGCTAAGATATCGATTTGACAGTTGGCAGGGCATTGCAAATGGTCGGAGACTTAAGCGATCTTAATCTTAAATATTTGACGCAGTCGCAAGCGAGGTCAGGTACTCGCAAGTCATAATGAATGGCATTACACTTAAACTCCGCACATTAATAGCAGCTCGGTGTTTAATCGTGGCAAATTTCGCTTGGAAGATGCTAGAGTGGTCGGAAAGCTTAAACTTACGGCTTATATCTAGCTGCTGACAGACAACTTCCCACCAACCTTCATGTCCAGCAGCCGCCCACCCGTGAATCAATTATCCACTACCCTAGATGAGTACTTTCGCTCGTTACCCTCTCGAGTAAGGTGAAGCTTGCACAGGAGGGCAGTCCTAGAATAGAGTCGATGAAATGAACAAGAAGATAGCTTATGTCTCAAAGCCTGATCAATGACCGAAACACAACCACCTTGCATGCATTATCCTTTTTGGGGCTGTAGACTTTAGGTGCATCTCAAAAAAGATATGATAGGTATTGCCGCTGATACGCATCAGCGCAGTCCGTTGAACTTCTACACATTTTAGTAATGCTTGCCATGCCCACTGCGCTTCACTAGACTAGCAACCCATAGTACAGACTAGGTTAGGTTAGGTTAAAGTGGCTGCCTCCGCTGTTCAGTACTCTCCTTAATGAGTGAGTCCTTAAACCGGTATCTCATACATATACCCGCGTGAAAATTATCAGATCCGTTTTGCCAGCGAGCTATCGCATCTAGATCGCCTTGCTAAGCAAAGCGCAGTGTGCAGAATTGTATCCCTGACCAGAATTGCCTGCGAAGGCAAGCACGCGGCAGCCACTGGCTTTTAGCTCGTTGCTTTTACAACCCAGACTAGAGAAGAGAGAGAACACTCGCCTGTCAGTGCACAACTTTCTCTCAATTGTGTCCCTGCCTACTCCTCTGTGACATTTATGTTGCACAAGGTTTTGTCAATTAATTTCAATTTAACCAGAGCCTATCGAGTCCTAAACTTACTAGCGTCATTTCGATGATCCCGAGCAGCGCATTAAACGTCTGTTCGCCGAGCTTCTAGTCGAATTTGCGTCGTGTTCCTTATTGATAAAATTTGCGGGCATCTTTTACGCCGACTCCGAACGGCATCTGCAAGGCAGATGAATTTTCGCTAAGAAGCTTTACCTGGCAGAAATAACTCGTAGTTTTATCCTAACCACTTTAAGAGAACGCAGGACATTTAAGGTAAGCATTTTACCATCACACCACGGCAGCCGCAGTATACAATTAGACGTAGCCACACAACGATCAGCGGGACAGTCACAGGGCTGAGTGTACAAGTAAAGTTAAAAATATAAACACCCTATACATATAACAACAACTATGCGCATACATGTCGTACATATAACAATGGTGCCCACAGATAGTAAAGCGATAACAACAATAATGATTGCTAATGATACAATAACAAAATGAGACGATGCCAATAGTATGTAATGCGCAATTGACAATTTTGCCATTGTTACATTATGACAATCCATCATTGTAATGAATGACGCGTACAACTTACAATATTTACAACAAACATGCATATTTGATGCGTGTAGATATAAATTTGTATTTCACGGATCAATGCATTCGAACAGACAAAGGAATTGAAGTCGGTTTAATGGCTTTGCAAATAAGACGTCGGAAAGAATTTTTAATGAATTTATATCAACGGAAAGACCGCGAGTCCAAATGCGGGTTCAGCGTAGCAATAGCTAAGATATTGTTTCAGTTTGATAAAATTCATTTGTCACAGAAATTTGTATAAAACAAACTTGCTTCTCCAACACAATCAACTGGCTGGCAGACTAAATGGACTCTAGCTCTCAAATTTGTGTGAGGTGCTAACCATCTTTTGATTTCGACAGTGAGGCCTTTTTTATAGCCAGCTGTACGCTTACGCAGGGTGTTATAAACTTAATCGTATAGCGGTGGTTTCAGAATAGATATAGTCATTCATATATCGAATTTATCAGTGTCAAAAAATATTTTGATTGAAACAAGTTCGATAGCTTTGACACAAATTTAGATTTATATACAAAATTTGGGGGGAGAGCCCTGCGCACACACCCCGTGTGGAGGCGCTGGATACTCTTTTTAATATGTCGCCCAATAGATTTAGTGGCCAAGCAAAAGTGCGGCCTTTTCTGCTCTACGGCTGCGAGAGTTTATCCGGCTGGAGACACAATGTGGATGGCCATGCAGCCATTCTTAAGAAATCTAGCTAAATTCGCCTTCGTCGGACTATTGGCGCTCCGACTGTATTTTTCGATATAAAGTACGAGGTTGTTATCCCGCATAGGATTATTGGTTGAAGGAGCCGCCGGACCTGAGCGATAGGCTGCAGATATATATTGACGGCTCCAAACTGGATAAAAAGTGGGGCAGCGGGGTCTTTGCACTTCAACTAGGGTGGAATCTATCCTTTAGCCTACCCGATCATTGCAGCGTCTTGCAGGCGGAGGTAGCTGCTATAAATGAGGCCGCTGATCACCCCAGAAATGTTACTCACGGCTATAATCAAATTTGTATTTATTCTGACAGCCAGGCTGCACTAAAAGCGCTTGGATCGGTCAATGTAAGTCCAGGACAGTAGAGAAGTGCCGCAAATCTCTTAACGAGATCGCTGAGCAAACTTCCCTCAGTCTGGTATGGGTGCCTGACACTCCGATATACCGGGCAATGAGATGGCTGACGAACTTGCAAGAGTGGGCACATCCGTTCCGCTTTCGTCGTCCTGGAAGGGATTGAGCATGCCGCTCGCTAGCTGTAAGCTCACTTCCTTAGAGAAGCGGGTGTGAGATGGAGCAATCTCGAATCATGCTACCATACCAAGCTCGTGTGGCCTGCATGGGAGGCGAAACGCACACAGAAGTATCATTCTTCTTGGAAGGGGGGACATATCTCTAGTGGTTGGACTTATAACCGACCACATAGCAATCGGGAAGCATGCACAAACAGCTGAGTGCTCCCTATAATGACTACTGTAGTAGTTGCAAAGACGAAGAGGAGATAGAAACAGTCAAGCATTTTCTGTACGATTGTAGTGCGCGTTGGCGCAAGAGGAGGAAATCTCTGGAATCTCCTTCTTGACGATCTTTGTACTAGTAAGTCAATGAGTGTAAATTTAGTGAAATTCTTAAAAGTGAGCGTGGCACCCATTGTGAGCCAAAAAATTAAAAAAAATGTAGATAACATATTGAAGTATGGAAGATTTTTTCTTGTAGTTGTTAGCTTTAGACCGGATGGAATTAGCATAATCGGTTGACGACCATGCACACTTTTTCGATATCGAGAGTTTCGGAAAACTGGAAAACAAGGAATAATTCATTATAGAATACTGTTTTATGCCGATTGAGCTTACGACACCCCGCAGCGGTTAGTGGGCTTAGAATATACCCGCGGTAGTATGCCTGTCGTAAGGGGCGACCAAAAATACCAAAATTATTCAAGGGGATTGCCAGTGCAACGGTTAGAAAATTGCTACGGAGGGACAAGCTTCTCCTCTATAAAAGAATCCTCATTATGTCAGACAGCCAATTTGCCTAGAGTTTTATACAAATATTTCATAGCAAGTGGATGAATGCGTTGAAGTCCTAAATGATTTGGGCCAAAAAACAAGGTTTGTTAGGATGGTTTCCTGGTCATCAGAGAATTGAGGTAATAAACAGACTACCTAGAGCAAGCAGGGTGCTATAGAGCATTCTATGGTTCAGCGCCCCTCTGTGGATCGTGAAGGTATACACTAACATAAGTAAATGGGAAACAAAGCACTTCAGACAACAACTGGATTGAATGGCCAGGGCAAATTGTTCTCAGCAAAGAGATTATCAGCCAAACTCATTAATCTAGCAATGGGGACCTACATACTTCCACTGGGATACTATACGATACACTGTATCTATGATATTAGTCGCAAGTACTGATATATGAGATGAGCTGTGACATCTGCAACATGCTTGGTATACATCGAATATAAAGAGCCCTTGGGAATGTGACTTATTTACGTGATTTTTTCCTGGTACTAATGAATTGCACTGACCAATTTGAGGCCAATTGGCACTTTTTGTGTGCACTAGAAATGACCGTATTACTATTGGATCGCAGCACTTTTGTACATATATCATAGGCGAGCAAATGATGGGTTTTATTGAAAATCCACACTGGTGTATAATGTTCGGTTCCGCCTGAGCATAGATTTTCTTATGTGCATATAATAGAATAAAATAAATATTTATCTTTCCTGTTTCACCCCTGTAGCTATTGAAATCTGATATTCGTTCGTCATCGATGAAAGGCCACTGTCAGCTGTCAAAAGTTAGCGCACCTCAATGACTTGACATGAGAATACATATGTAACTACAATATGTATGTACATATTTAACGAATTAATTATTACAAAATGATAAATTCCGAACATGTCAATTAAAGCAAATATTAAAAATGTGTGAATGGAAAAATGCTGTAGAAAATTGCTCTCAAATTTAGTTGTATTGATTATTTTAAATTTGTATCTACAAAACATTTATCATAATTGATTGCAATCACGGGGCCTATATTGATTTAAATAAATGTTTGAAGGCTTAGAATGGCAAGTAAAGTTTTTGATTACATTCCTTAACAGATTGCATTCATTTCTTACTACAGTTAGATCGCTTTTTGTTTTTGGTCCATGTAGGGATATTTAAGCTCATTTCGGGACTGTTTCGTTCAGCATTTCGGATGACTTAAGGACGATTAGAATCCAACTATTGGTAGCGATACAGCTATCAGATCTAGAGAAGCAGCAGGTGGCATCATAGTATCATGCCGTATTTGGCGAGTTCTTGTTATCACATAGATCCTGAAGGTATAGGATTTTCTCGTTCTTAGGTCATGAGCAAACTTCTGGTAACACTATGCACTCATACAGTCTAAGTGAGGTCCTGATAGACCGGCCAGTTCACACCACGTAAACAGGACTATTTTCGCAGTCGATTGCGCATAGTTCCGAACTGTTGAGATCTTATCGAGGAGTTATCGTCGGCATAATTTCGGACTATTACGAAATCGTTTCGGCATTGCTATTGAGATAATATCGTGACCATTTTGAACTATTTTGGAAACATTCAGGATCATTTTGGGATTTTCTTATAAATACGTTCGAGAGACGCTAACTATTCTGAATCATGTCAAGATCATTTCGAAACTATTTTCAAAACTTTTAATAATTTCGGAACTATTACAAAATCATTTTGTATTGTTTTGAGTTGATTTCGGATTTATTTGGGAGACATTTTGTAACAATAAGGATTGATACAGGATTGTTTTATGAATCTGTTCGGGAGCTTTCAGTACTCTTTCGTAATCATGTCAGGGATCATTTCAGAACATATTGTTCGATACATCATTCCGAGACTCTTGGGATTATTTCGCGACCTATTAGCGATTCATGAGAATGATTACGGAGAAAGTTTTTTCTGAGATATTTTGAGCTCATTTTTTACTATATCGGAGATCAGTTCGTCGCAACTATATGGAATCGTTCACGGAATCACAACCTCGGACAATATTCGGAATGTTTGTATTTCGGAATTGACCGAAATTACCCACCTAACGAGCAAATTTACTCAGTCATACTTAAATAGCAGTGGTATGCTAAGCCATTTCGTCAAAAAGAAAAATCTTATCATCAATGAATATTCTTTTGGTAAATTTTATGGGTGCGAAGATTCAGCGCGATGTGCATCATATGGAGTTCTTTAATATTAGACAGTTTATAAATGTGGGCATGGTTCGGATCAGATTATTTTGAATATGCTTGATCATATGCGAGTATCTCTCACTAGCGTGCTGCACCTCGTCAGTCGAGCTATGAGAGCGCTAGCTGAACTACGATGCCGCTGACCATACGTCGGCCCATCAGCCACGTGCTAAAAGAATCTGCATCCACGCTATTCTGCCCCTAGGATAGCACGGGCGAGATGTGCGGTGATTCAAAACGACCAACTCTCAAATACAAGGTGTGTTTGTGATACGCGAACCGTCGCATATGAATACTTCACGCGGCGTGCTTTGTGTGAGCGGATATTTAAACGTGAGCCTTCATGCTACGGGATCGTCTCGCTGAAAGTACAACGACTGCCTTGATCCAGACAGAAAAGGATACTCGCCCTTGAGGCCAACTGTTAGCGACAGTTATTGCGTGCAATCAATATGATCGTAACTCAGAACAAACAAAAATTTTGCGACACTAAGGATAGAGAGAGATCAATGAAATCTCAACCTGGTGTGAGAAGAACGCACGCTGTAAGCTATACTCGGATTGGCTAGCGATGAGAAATGAGTGAGTTAGTGATGCAGTCGCGTCAGTGCAGTGGTCTCTGAACAAGACAGGGAAGGGAACAGTGGAAGTAGGACGTAGACCATTCGTTAGCGCATGAACTTTGTGCAGCGATCCTGGATTCTATAATCTTATTTAGAAGGTATGAAGAGAGCCCCAGGCTGGAAGAAGAAGAAGCGATCGGTGGAGCTCGTGGATGTGATAGGTCGGGAAGGCTGGAGCGAAACGTCCTGCCAACAGGACCGTGTGCAAGCTAGAGCCACATTAGCATCACATAAGAGTGTATATGAAGACCGAGCGTACCTGATACCTCGAAAGCCGCAAAGGCTTAAAAAGGAAAATGGGCACACAGCTGGTCTATTCAGCCTTAGAATATCCCCGTGGCGTGCGTGGGAGTAGCGGCGATAATAGTAACTACAAACCAAGAATCAAACGTTTTACAGGTCTAAAAGTGCGTTACCGAAAGGTGCAGGAAACTGCCAAATATCTGCTAACAGTCTCGTCAACCTTCGGGCTGGAATGTTTTCTGCGAATAAAGAACAAAAGGGCGTAGTGACTTGTATACTTGAGATAACTAGTAAGTTAGGTCTAGGTGAAAACTGGCACGCAGCCCAATAAGGATCCTCACCATAGACGGAATGAGTCCGATAGTGCTAGCAATTAGTTTAACGACCAAACGGAAAAAGACCATATCAAAAAATCAAGACCTGATGCTATAAATAACTCTGTCCTCTGTGGCAATACTAGAATCTTCTAGGGCGTATAGCCACTTGCTATGCTTCTTCAGATCTCGACAGCGGTATCACGTCGAAATAGCTGGAGGAGCATAAGACACGTACTCGATCGTATCCTCTCCATCTCTATAACGTCTAAGCCTAATTTAAGAGCATCGCGACGCCAAAGGGGCTGTGTGTCAAGTCAGAATACTCGTCATGACATCTCTGCAGTATGCTCTTATTTAATGTAATCGAACTGCTAGTCTACGATTGTAAGACCTACACATCTTCGGACACTGTACAGCCCGGCTTGCTGACCCACTACGTGTTTCACGGAGATGACAAAGCAGTTTATAAGATAAAAGGCGATAACGACATACTTGCGCTAATCGTAGATACCAAAGTGAAACAATGTTGCGACTTTATCCGCCCAGAGACGTATAAAACACGATGTAATGTGTAAGCAAGTCCTGTGCTGTCGCGTAAATTGATCACTTTGAGCAGATACTGTTCGAAAGGTAGAGACGAGTAAGCTGCTTAGTGTCATGATGTGAGATGACCAACTACACCGCTAGCATTACATTCTTCCGTTCAGTCGAGGGATGGTACTTGCTGTGAGTTCCAATCGATAACGCGACGTGAGATATGACGAAAAAGAGGTGTCCAGATCTCAAAGGCATATACTAGACCACATTGTGAGTTAGTGTAACCTACTTACGAAAAATTTATCTATGAGACAATGCCTCTCATAAGGTTTTTATACTCAGCTGAGAGAGCTCACAGAGTATATTAATTTTGTTGGCATAACTGTAATCCGTCTCGGCATAAATAATCGAGATAGATATAGAATTCTATATATCAAACTGAGCAGACCGGCATAGGTTGCTCTGCCCTAGAAAATTCGGCATATCTGTTTCCTTTTTCTAGCTTTTTCGTCTCTAACTGCTGCCCTACCCCTCTACACTTTTGCACTAATCTTTATATCACTCTCCCCGCCGTCTTTTTCGCCTCATCTCCATCTACGTCATTCTATCTCTTTTCTCAGTACTCCTTCTCTCTTTCTCTCTCTCCCAAGCTTTTCTCCTATCTGCTTATCTCTTATGCCGAAGTCCCATAGGGTGTGTGATGGTCTATTTCGTCTCCAAGTCCATTCCGAGTCTCCAGTCCAGTCCACTCACGAGTACTCGGTGGCCCAAGTCACGTCTAGTCCGACAATCCCACTCCGGCCTCTGGTATACTTCACGGAAAAAATACAACAAGCATGCGAATACCTATAATATACACGGCACATTTCCTCTCCGAAAATTCACGGACACCTCGACATCGGACGTATGTAAATAGGTATGTGGGTATATTATATTCTTGTCTTTATTTCGGCTTCGCATGCATATTTATCAGTTTTGCCAGGTTGATGCGACTAATCGAATTCACAATGAACTTTAGAGCTTCAGCAACAGTTCATTGATATCCATAATACACACATATTCTAGGGGATCCGGGTCCATGGTTTGCGCCTATATCTCGAGACCTAGTCACTCAGCGGTGTAAAACTACTCTGTAACTGTATTAAAGCATACATAAACGCTTCAATTTGCAAAACCCCTTTTTAAACAAAAAAGTTTATAAAAGTCAAATTTTACAAAAAATTAATATCTTTACAGTTATAAAGTAATTATGTTAACATTCAACCAAAAAATACAAAATAAAAGAAATTACAAAATGGGCGTGGCTCCGCCGTTTTCGTTTAATTTGTCTAGAATACTTTTAGTGCCATAGTCGTTGAACAAAAATTTACCAATCCTTGTGAAATTTGGTACGGACAATATTCTATGACGGGTAACTGTTTTTTGTGGAAAATGGGTGATGAAATTGAACTGTGTGGTTGAAGCTGTTCTCAGTTGATGAAATCGGTTGAAGCCACGCTCAGTTTTTATACACAGTCGTAGTATGTCCTTCCGCATGGCCGTTTAACACGATAACTTGAGCAAAAACGATGTATCTTTAATAAACTTAGTTCACGTACTTATCTGAACTCACTTTATCTGGTATAAAAAATGGCGAAATCCGACTATTGACCACGCCCACTTTTCGATATCGAAAGTTAGAAAAAATAAAAAAATGCCATAATCTATACCAATACGAAAAAAGGGATGACACATGGTGATTGGATTGTTTATTGACGCAAATTAAACTTTAGAAAAAAACTTTGCAAAATAGGTTTGACACCTACCTATTAGTAGAAGAAAATGAAAAAGTTCTGCAGGGCGAAATCAAAAGCCCTTGGAAGCTTTGCAGATACTGTTTGTGGTATTACATATATAAATAAATTAGCCGGTACCCGACAGATGATGTTCTGGGACACACTGGTCCACATTTGCCGATATCTTAAAACGCCTCTATATACAACTAAGGTCCATTCCTTTTAAAATACTCATTAATACCTTTCATTGATACCCTATCGTACAAACACATTCTAGAGTACAGGCCTGGTCCACCGTTATGGCGCGTATCCGCAACAGCAGTAGTCCCACTCTATAGAACTATGCGCACATACTCTAAAAATACTCTCTTAATACCTCCATTTGATACCCAGGTCATACAAACACATTTCAGGGTTACCTAGGTTCATTTGCATACATGGTGATTTTTCCTTATTTGTGTATCCAAACTCTCAGTGAGTATGTAATGTTCGGTACACCCGAACTTAGCCTTCCTACTTGTTTAATTTATCATTAAGCACTCATCCCAAAAGTTACATTCTGGTTCAATAAAATAATTCATAAATGCGCTCCAAGTGCTTCCAAATTTAAAACCCGAAAGTTTGCCACTCGAGTCAGGCATAGCACAAAGCGGTATTGAAGTAGCAATAGAAAGCTAATGACGTCCAATGTAATATTTTTTTTTCTTATGTTGTTGTCATAATTTGTAGCGCACAATTGTTGATCTCGTTCACCAAGCACATGGCTTAAATGGATTTAATTTATTCCTATTGAAAAGGCAGTGATTCGATTAGTGGACACACTCAAAGCGACACACTCAGGCACACAATCGCCACTTCGTACATCTACGAAAATAGGAAAATAGTTGATTATTGCTCGCATGCGGTTTTTATGTTCTTCTTTTTTTAGTCTTTTCTACATAGTACGATATCGCCAGCCTTTGATACTTATGATGTCCGTCCAGTTATTGCTGATGCGGGACGGTGCCCATTGTCTCTTCTAAAACGATTTGTCGCAATGAGATGCAAAGGCACTTGGTGTTGAAGTGGATGGAATATGATGAATGCTTGCGCATAAATGAGTTAAGTTTGTTTTTGTTTTTGGAGTCATTTATGCAAATACGTCATACAATGGATTTGAATATTTTTTGTTCTTTTTATGGATATTTCCATTGTGATAATTTCGAGTTTGAGTTTAATGATGAATCTTAAACAAATTGAATTATAGCATTTAGGAATGTTATAGACAATTTTAGGAATTCAAAAATATTTCAAAGCTAATGTACCCGTAGACTTTGTATGTCCATGGCGGAATCGTACAGTTTGCGGAAGGTAAAATACATACAAACAAGAATAAAAACTCCAAAAACTTTGCTTTTCTTTCAATTTCTTCTTTATACAATTTGTTCTAAATTTTTTCTATTGTTTCCATCCTCATTCCATTTATCTCCTTCCCACTCCACTTCACACTTCCACTTAAACTCTCATTTCAATGCACTCTCAAACCAATTTCACTTCTGCTTTCATACGCATTTCCCATTTCTTACGAGCTGTAGGTAGAAACGGGCTGAGCACTTTATGGTGTTCGTGTCCTGCGCTGCTCGCAGAGGGCTCCATCTGCTAGGGGCGGCGGGAAGCAGTTAAAATAGTTTCTTGAGTCTCTAATTGTTTCCAGAAGAACGAAGCTATTTTTATAACATAATTCCTGGTACCTATTATGGGTTTTTTCGCCAAAACAATTCTGGTAACACTATTGACACATGCGGTCTTTTTGGCAGACCAATTCAACCTAATGTGTTGTTGTTGTGTTAATAGTGCTACGCCCCATTAATGGGCACGTCAGTCACAAATTGTCATCAAAGTCATCAACGTGAGTCACGGAAACTGGAAGACCATAGGGAGATTGGTATTAGAGCGTACGTTCCGCGAATACATTGAAAGGTGTTGATGTCATGTGTGGCTACAATGCATGCAGGAAGATACATGACGTATGTCGGGGTTGATCTAGACAGTAAAGTTTAAACCTAATACAGTGTCAGACGAAGGTTGAGACAGTGTGACTCGTGGTGTTTCTTTTTTTATTGTGTTGCTTTCCTATTATGCAAAAGTAGAAATATTTTTATATTGATAGCAGGGTTCGCCGAGCAGGTTCTGGCAGATGAGTTCACTAATTCTGGAATTACCTAGGGCCTCCTAATGCTTGTGGATTAACGGCTGTATTGGCAGGTGGCCGGATATCATCATTAGTGCTTTTGTGGAGATGTGCCCTTAACCCGTGGAGCGTGACCAAATCAAGCATTGTTTTCTAGTGTACTAGGGTGAATGCCTGTTAAGCATTTCGTGTACTTCTTTAATGTTGAGCTCTTGGCCTCATTATGTAGTGGTGTTCAGGGTCATAGGAGACATACCGTGCGGTTCTGATTGCGCAGTATTTTGCCAGGCCTGTAGCCTTTGCAGTATGGTTTTTAGGACAGGCGACCAAACTGGTGAGCGGCCAGCAATTCTTTGTACGAGGTTAGCAAACGTTCTTTATCTTTACCTGGTCGTGCTGCAAAGACTTGAGGATTTTGTTGCGGCTTTGTATTTTAGTTACATTCGTTGCATGCGCCTTGAAATTGAGGTATTATCGAACGTTACATCTAAGATATTTGGGTGACTGGACAGTCGTAGCGTAACCCATCGAACTGTTCCTTCCACGTCGTAAACAGAGTGCGTGGATTTGTCGTTATAATGATAGTTTGCGCGAGGTGAATATACTA
>JARSSU010021580.1:0-14905 GCA_029619165.1 Eurosta solidaginis | reverse complement strand
CAGGGATGCACCTTAACGTTAAGCTAATCGTTTATCAAAAAATTTCCACCGTTTCCGTTGAAACACTTCGAAATATTATCGATAAAGAAATTATCAAAATAAATTGTATCTCGTTTTTAACCGAAACGAAAAGCTTTCGTTAACGTTAAAAACGTTAACAAAAACGTGATACTTTATGTTTGAATTGTGCTGGCAATGCTACAGCCATGGTGAAGCCGTAAGGTGGCAACAACGAGCGCACATACACACACAAACTCTATGTAATTTGTTTGTGTAATTCGTTGGTGGTAATGTCAAAAATACTCTGAGAAATGTTCGTACTGTCAAAATTCAAGAGAAAAGTTGCAATCAGCTTGGCTAATGCTTTCACCTTTAATGACTCCGCCATCAATCAGCTTTGCCAGCATAGTTTGAAATTAATAATCAACATAAACGATTTGATTTCGTTTTGATATGGCAGAAAACGAAACGAAATCATTTCGTTAATTTGACGATCTTAACGTTAATAAACGAAACGAAATGAGTTCGTTTCGTTTATTAACGTTGATGTATCGTAACGAAATTATATCGTTTCGTTGGTTAAGCATGCCTGGCCGTACAGTAGGAAGTGTCACACGCTTAAAACTGAGTACCAAAGAGTGCGTGTGACACGTGCTCACCAGTGTTGCCAGAACAAAAATTTCTTTGGGGCTAGAATCTAGAAAAAAAATCTAGAAAGAGCTAAATTTCTTCAAGAAAATTCAAAACCCGTTGAATAAAGAGCTAAAAGAATATGTATATTTTTCAATGTAAGTTTTACATTTATTTCAAATCAAACTTGAACAAAGTTATAAAAAGGTACAGTAAACTATTAAAAAAAAATAGGTACAAGAGAAGTAAATAAATAATACCGTTTTGTAATTCATTTTATATTTTTAATACAAAAATTCGTTTTTTTAACGTTTGTTTTGAGATTTGGCGGTAAGGCATGATTAAAAAGTAAGAAAAATTTTTGCAAAATGTTGGACGATGAAAATCAATTTACATTTTTTCAAATTTTTTTATTAAATTTTTAACACTCGTAGTACGAATCACCATTAAAATACACGTGTGCGATATTCAAGTTTATGTTAAGACGAGGTATATTTGAAGGGCCTTAGAGTACGCCTTACACAGCCACCGATCTGATCGCCCGATGCCGGTCGTAATCGTCCGATAAAAATAAACACATATATTTAGATGAGCGTGTGTACATTTCGACCGATCACCGAATTGTTGTCGGCTGTTGTTGGTTTTCACTGCCGATAAATTCGCGCATGTTCAATTTTATCGTCCGATAAAATTTATGCGCTGCAATTTCAGAGCGATATTTAAAGTTTGGACGCTTAGCAGTCCATATAAGGTTTAAGCGTAAACGTCTATAGATGTAAAAAAAAGCACAGCTAATACTACGTGTAAAGTGGCGCCAATAATTATTTCACTAAATGATGACCGCTTTTTTAATGTGATTTACACTGATTGCATTACTATACCGTCGTTGAGTGATCAATGTATCCGGTAAATCTTCTATTAGATACCTGTCATGACACAGTACCTTAGCTACAATATTTGGACCGCCTTAGACTGGATCAAGCTTTTGTGATTCGCCCGTAGCCACTGGTGTGAAATGAACAAATACCAAATCGCTGATTGTTCATCGTGCTCTCACTAACACATCTGCATTTTCATTTTGCCGACGTCTGGTTTAGATCAACGCTCATGTACATGGGTGAACATGAGCTTAGCACTTGCTAAGCGATCATATATGTAAGAACACAATGACAACTTCGTTAAAATCAACGACAGCTCATTTTGTTTGATTTCGATGGCCGTACAGTAGGAAGTGTCACACGCTTAAAACTGAGTAACAAAGAGTGCGTGTGACACGTGTTCACCAGTGTTGCCAGAACAAAAATTTCTTTGGGGCTAGAATCTAGAAAAAAAGGCTAGAAAGAGCTAAATTTCCTCAGAAAATTCAAAACCCGTTGAAGAAAGAGCTAAAAGAATATGTATATTTTCAATGTAAGTTTTTACATTTATTTCAAATCAAACTTGAACAAAGTTATAAAAAAGTACAGTAAACTATTAAAAAAAATAAGGTACAAGAGAAGTACATAAATAATACTGTTTTTGTAAGTCATTTTATATTTTTAATAAAAAAAAATACGTTTTTTTTAACGTTTGTTTTGCCATTTGGCGGTAAGGCATGGTTAAAAAGTAAGAAGTATTTTTGCAAAATGTTGGACGATGAAAATTAATTTACATTTTTTCCAATTTTTTATTAAATTTTTAACGTTCTACGAGCGTACGAATCACCATTAAAATACACGTGTGCGATATTCAAGTTTATGTTGGTACGAGGTATGTTTGAAGGGCCTTAGAGTACGCCTTACACAGCCACCGATCTTGATCGCCCGATGCCGGTCGTATTCGTCCGATAAATTGCGTGCATTTACTATGAAAAATTAATTATTTCTGCGAGGGACTGAAAAATTGGTTAATAGTGTGCAAAACAGGCGCCCTTTGTGGGATAAGCACATAAAAGCATAAACGCAAGCGTATTTTTGCGAAAAAGTAAAATGTAAAAAAAAACAAGTAAGGGGCGGGACTGTCTTCGGCTGTGCTTTGTTATGAATGGGGCTGAACAATAACCGTATCCTATTCGTAACCTCCAAATAATCGGCTGTATAAGATAAAAAATATGGGTAAATCCTTAAAATGGTCAACCAGAAGCGAAAAAATGTTTTCCGATTGCAAAGTCGCGATAGAAAATTGATGCCTTTATATGTCTTATATTTCAAATAATTACTATTTTACTGTTTTTTTTTAGACTGCTCAAAAAATACATATTTGTCAAAAGTGCGTTCTCTTATGCAGCTACTGTGTGTTTTTATTTAATTTGTTTACTAATTCCATTAATTCAATAATACTAAATGTCTGTCTTTAATATTTGTTCTATTATTGAAATCTATTTTTGCTCTTCGATATTCTCTTATGACAATACTTACAACTCAGTCGTATAACTGTTAATCACACATTAACGCTAAGCGTCCTGCGTCCTGTATGTAACGTCCGTAACGAAAATTTCCAATTTTTTGTCCAAAAAAAAAGTGGTGCGTTGAAAAAATACAGCGAAGTCATTTTTTAAGCAAGTTGAATTAAAGTTAGGAGAAAAACAAATCGAAATTCGTAAAAAGTTATTAGTCAATCCATTTTTCCTTTCATAACTTTTGTAATGTCCGAACGGTAAATAAACCTTGATATCAATTATTTTAGTGTAGTTTGAGTTTATATTATTTTTTTGAAAAGATGGCGCAGACTGCAGCAGAAAGGGCAAAAGCGTGGCGATTAGCTTTAAAAGAAAATCATTCAAAAGACAAGGAATATCGCGAAAAAGATTCCGAAAGGAAACGAAAATTTAGGAAAACCTGAAAATGCGGTCTGGAAGGGACGCTTTGCTCGCTGAAAAATTAAGGACAAGCAACTACAATCGCCAAAGAACTTTTCAAGAGAGAAAAAAAGCAGAAAAAGGTATAGTAGTTGAGCCGTACAGCTGTAAACAAAATTTGGGAAATGCCCTTAAAAAAGTAGAGAGAGCCTTGCCGCAATATATCAATAAGGAGCGTAAAATAATTAATGTCCTTTATAAAAAGTTTGTAGGCAAGAGCATAGCTGATTGTAACTACACAGAAGAAGAAAATGAAGGTGAGGACGTTAAAACAATACATAACTTCTTTGGTCGTGATGACATTTCAGTTCAAATGGCGGGTCGAAAAAATACACTCTTGAAGGGTCGTAATTCGCTACCTGTAGCTAAGCGATGTATGGTAATGACTGTAGATGAAGCATATCAATTATTTAAAACAGAATTTGTTCATACAAGTATATCACGAAGAAAATTTTATGACAATAGACCAAAAACCGTGCTTTTGAGTAGGGGCATGCCCCATAATATGTGTGTATGCAAATACTATGCGAACTTTTCTTTTATGTTGGAAGCTATGACCAAGAAAATCCCAATATTTCCTTCTAGGTTTGATGACTTTTAAAAAAAGGTCTGTTGCGATATCAATAATGATATGTGTATGTTAAATCAATGTAAAGATTGCGAATTCGACATAACATCAACTTTAGTTCCTTTACGCTTCTTAAATGAACTGAATGAAACTATAAAATGGAAGCATTGGCGGACTGTCGACAATCGGATGCTTTTAAGTGTATATGAAGAGCCAATGAAAGAGATCATTTTTGAAATAGAGTCCCAGTTGCCTGCATTCAAGCTGCATACATTTATTAAGCGCACTCAACAAACTTATTTTGAAAACTTAACAAGTAAGAACGGGACTGTCTTCGGCTGTGCCGAAGACTTCATACCTTTCATGAATGGGGCTGAACAATAATCTTATCCCGTTCTTAATCTCCGAATAATCGGATGTGTAAGATAAGAAATATATAGTGAACAGATCTACATACCTTAACGATTTTTAAGATAAATATAAAATAAAAAAGAGGCAGGTACTTTGTGTGCGGATGCAAAGTTTCAGGTTTTTTGTGGTCTGCGTGTAAAAACCTATGACTACGAATCACGTATTTCAACAATATATGACGTAAACGTAACTATTTGATGAAATTTGATGAATTTTGAAGCTTTTAGCCGTAAAAAGGGGGGTAAAAATTAGAGTTTATATGGGGTATATAATATATATACCACCGATCTCTATGATTTTTTCAGACAACAATATATGCTATATACGTAAGCAATCGGCGAAATTTGAAGCTTATAACTGTTTAAAATGGGGTAGAAATGCGAAAAGTTTCTTATCTGAACAATCGGTTGTATGAGATATATACTATATATACAACCGATCTCTATGATTTTTTCAGACAACAATATATGCTATATACGTAAGCAATCAGTGAAATTTGAAGCTTATAGCTGTTAAAATGGGGTAGAAATTGCGAAAGTTTCTTATCTGAACAATCGGTTGTATGAGATATATACTATATATACAACCGATCTCTATGATTTTTCAGACAACAATATATGCTATATACGTAAGCATTCGTTGAAATTTGAAGCCTCTAGCTCTTAAAATAGGGCAGTAATTACAAAAAGTTCCTTATCTGAACAATCGGTTGTGGGGGATATATACTATATATACGACCCATCTCATAAATTTTTTCAGGCAACAATATGTGCAATATACGAAAGTATATGGTGAAATTTGAAACTTCAATCTGTCAAATTGGGTAAGATATTACAAAAATTCTCTTTTTCTGAAAAATCGGTTGTATGGAGGATATATGCTATAGTGGTCCGATCCGGTCGGTTCCGACAAATGTCTAATCGGACACCCAAATACACCCGCTCACCAAATTTTATCAAGATATCTCAAAAATTGAGGGACTAGTTTGCATACAAACAGACAGACGGACAGACGGACATGGCTAAATCAACTCAGCTCTTCAACCTGATTATTTCGGTATACTTAATGGTGGGTCTATCTATTTTCCTTTAAGGACTTACAATTTTCGGTTTCGTGACGAAATTAATATACCATTTCATTTTCATGAAAGGTATAAAAATAGGTAGGTAATCTGTGTGAGGATGCAAAGCTTCACGGTTTTTGTGGTCTGCATGTAAAAACTATGACTACGAATCACGTATTTCAAAAATATATGACGTAAACGTAACTATTTGATGAAATTTGATGAATTTGAAGCTTCTAGCCGTAAAAAAGGGTCAAAATGACAGTTTATATGAAGTATATAATATATATACAACCGATCTCAATGATTTTTTTCAGACATCAATATATGCTATACACGTAAGAATTTGGTGAAGTTTGAAGCTTCTAGCTGTTAAAATGGGGCCGAAATCGTAAAAAAAATATATAATACTATATATATATACTATATATACCATCATATATATATTATATATATCACCGATCGCTATGATTTTTTGACACAACAATGCATACTATATACGTAAGCAATCGGTGAAATTTGAAGCTTATAACTGTTAAAATGGGGTAGAAATTGCGAAAGTTTCTTATCTGAACAATCGGTTGTATGAGATATATACTATATATACAACCGATCTCTATGATTTTTTCAGACAACAATATATGCTATATACGTAAGCAATCAGTGAAATTTGAAGCTTATAGCTGTTAAAATGGGGTAGAAATTGCGAAAAGTTTCTTATCTGAACAATCGGTTGTATGAGATATATACAATATATATAACCGATCTCTATGATTTTTTCGGACAACAATATATGCTATATACGTAAGCAATCGGTGAAATTTGAAGCTTATAGCTGTTAAATGGGGTAGAAATTGCGAAAAGTTTCTTATCTGAACAATCGGTGTATGAGATATATACTATATATACAACCGATCTCTATGATTTTTTCAGACAACATATATGCTATATACGTAAGCATTCGTTGAAATTTGAAGCCTCTAGCTCTTAAAATAGGCAGTAATTACAAAAGTTCCTATCTGAACAATCGGTTGTGGGGGATATACTATATATACGACCCATCTCATAAATTTTTTCAGGCAACAATATGTGCAATATACGAAAGTATATGGTGAAGTTTGAAACTTCAATCTGTTAAATTGGGTAAGATATTACAAAAATTCTCTTTTTCTGAAAAATCGGTTGTATGGAGGATATATGCTATAGTGGTCCGATCCGGTCGGTTCCGACAAATGTCTAATCGGACACCCAAATACACCCGCTCACCAAATTTTATCAAGATATCTCAAAAATTGAGGGACTAGTTTGCATACAAACAGACAGACGGACAGACGGACAGACGGACATGGCTAAATCAACTCAGCTCTCAACCTGATTATTTCGGTATACTTAATGGTGGGTCTATCTATTTTCCTTTAAGGACTTACAATTTTCGGTTTCGTGACGAAATTAATATACCATTTCATTTTCATGAAAGGTATAAAAATGAATCTTAAGCCCAGGGAACTAGTTATCCAAATTGACTTTGCTGAAAACTATAGAATTACAGTACAAAAAGAAGTCCAGTCTGCTCATTTCAGCTACACACAAGTAACACTCTTTACATGCATAGCATGGATCGATGGTCGGGCACACTCAGTTGCTATTGTAAGTGATAAATTGACACATAGCAAACATGGCGTTTACTGTTTTTTTGCTGAAGTTATCAAAAACTTGCAGCAAAGATATGACATTTCAAAATTTTTGTATTTTCGGATTTGCAGCAGCAATTTAAAAATAAGTTTGTCTTAAGAACCATCCCGCACTTTGCTCAACGCTTCAATACGAAATTTTTTCAATAGAACATTTTTGATGAATTTTATTAGCCTTATACGTAAATATTTTTGAAGTCTTTAATGAGCTCAAGGCCTATTGAAAAAATAAAACACAATGCTTTTCTATTGTATTTTACATATATTCGTCGGTATTTCGGTTTTATTCTAAAACCATCATCAGGAACATATGACTATGTTTGATCGACATTATGTACAAGACAGATTACAAAGAGAAAATGGACAAACTAATTGAGGACAAAAGCACATACAGAACGGCTAGAAACGACCCAACAGACACGCTACAGAAACAAAACAACAACCTTATCAACGAACTTTACAAAGATAAACTGATTAGTCTTAAAGACAAACATCACCTCACATGCACGGCAGCAAATGCACCACGATTATACGGTTTACCAAAATTCATAAACCAAATTTACCCTTACGTCCCATAGCTTCATCAATGAACGTTCCATGTTATGGTCTTTCAAAGTTCGTTGGTAAAATACTAAACAATTTAATCTCAGAAGAATACAATGTAAAAAACTCGTTTAGACTCAAATATAAATTGGAAAACATTGAAATATGTAGCGACGACATATTAGTATCCTTCGATGTAGTCTCCCTATTTACCAACATCCCCATATACTTAGCAATAAAGATAATAATGGACAAGTTCCAACAACTACAATGTAACATACCAAAAAACAAATTTTTAAAATTACTGAATTTTTGCCTGAAAGATAATAATTATTTTATTTATGATGGGAAAATTTACACCCAAAGTTTTGGTATGCCCCATGGGTAACCCTCTTTCACCGACAATAGCAGATATCATCATGGATGACTTACTAGACAACACTACTTGGAATTGAAAAAACTACATAAAATAAATATCAAGTTCATAGTCAAGTACGTGGATGATATATTTGCTATTGTAAAACGAGATGACTTAGACATCATACTGAGAACTCTAAATCAGTACCACAATCGGCTACAGTTTACAACAGAAAAAGAGGTAAACTCAAAAATCCCCTTCTTAGATGTGCTCATTCACGGAACTGACAATAGGATTTTACTCAACTGGTACTCTAAATCAGTAACATCAGGAAGAATCATAAACTTCCTTTCTGGCCAACCTAAAAAATACAAAATAAACGCGGCAAAAACATAATAAACAAAATATTCACATTGAGTCACAATCAGTTTTTAAATTCCAACAAGGAAAAAATTTACAAATTGCTTACTGTGAACAACTACCCGAGCCAATTAGTGAAGACCCTAATGAACAGAAATTAAAAGAGACTAACAAAAAGCAACATCATACAACAACCACAAAAACACCTACCGAAACAAAACAATACCACAGCATCACGTACATACCAAAGTTCACAGAAAAAGTTCACGCAAACATAAGAGAACAAAAACGAAATATTTCTCTAGCATACAAATCCAACTGCACTCTCTCCACTATATATTTACCAAGACAAAAAGCCCAGTAGAACCACACCAACAAAACAATGTAATCTACCAAGTACAATGCAAAGGTGGAGAAAACACACAATGCGACAAAATATACATAGGGACGACGAAAAGAAAATTGGGACTTCGACTAGCAGAGCACGAAGCGGACATAAACAAAAAGAAAGCGGCACGGCACTTGCTCAACATATTCTAACACATGGACACACCGCTGATTTACAAAATACAAAAATAATAGACACAGAGAGGAAAGAGCAAAAGCGGTACACACTAAAGAGTCTTCACATACTAAAAAATAGAGAGAAAACAGTAAATAGACGAGAAGATACTGATCAAATTGCGGCAGCATATCTATTATGCTTATGATTTGAACTTAGTTTTGACAAATATACCAAACATGCATGTATTATATACTCCTATGAGTTTTGTGATATTTTATTTTAATTATTATTTCATGTGAGTTTCTTTTTCCGCATTTAATGTTTGTGTCATGATTTTACAATGTTTATGTTCCAACTTGTTTTTACAAATTTGTCTTTGTTATTGTTATTGTTTTTAAATAAAGATGTCCAGCCCCTGAGGATGCCAAGGAGCTTGGCGAAACGTTGGGTTTATAAGTGAAGTTTAATCTTGCACTTTTCAAATATCTGACCATACAAGCCTATAATAATTCTGAATTTAATAAAATCAAACCATAAACTTAATGTTGAAGTCGCATTTTTCCAATTTTGGAGATAGATATTTTTCCACTGCATTTGTAATATCGTTATTTCATCAGTGCTATACTTTTTTTTTGTTTTTTAATATGTGAAATATAAAAACTTTTGAGGTTTTCACAATGTGTTTTCAACCGAAAATAAATCTATTTTGCTAAGCGTTTCTATATTGTGCGGCAAGCGTTGCCTATTGCTCTATTAATTTAATTATGAAGTCGCGACATATATTATGTATCTTTCTTTCAATGAATTCGTCTATAAATTTATCTTAATTTTTAATTATTGTTTTTGTTTTTATCGGCCTATTGATAAACCATTCAAGGTCGAATCGAGCTCAAGGCCAGAACAATAATTTTTCTCTAATGATAATTATTGTTATTTTTTTAATTTTTCTAAATTTGAAAAATTGTATTTTGTTTTTGGAATAGTAAGTAGACATTTTTTCAGACAACCTGCCATAGCTGCGCAGACAGATCCATTTCGAAGGGTGCTAAGCCTTCATCATCAGTACGCTTTAGGCATGCTGTATAGCTAAATGGTTAGCACTGGTTAGCAATGGTTGTCTGAAAAAATGTCTACTTACTATTCCAAAAACAAAATACAATTTTTCAAATTTAGAAAAATTAAAAAAATAACAATAACTATCATTAGAGAAAAATTATTGTTCTGGCCTTGAGCTCGATTCGAACCTTGAATGATTAATTTTTAATTCAATGGTATAATGAAAATAAGGTACGGAGAAAAAATTAATTATAATCTGAAGTTAAACGGTCGAAACATTTAGAATGTGACACTATGCTGTTGCGAAAGCTGGAAAACAAATATACAACCTCATGGCACAGTTTATCGATTAAAGTTTTTGTTATCAGTTGAGTACCGAGTTGGTACAACATACATAACGAAACAAACAAAATAAAACTTCGACACACATAGAACACTTTACAAATTTCACAATACGTATTGCTGAAATAGATTTGGAGCCAAAAAGGGGCAAACATTTTAAAGAGGGCCAGAAAAAGAGCTAGGGGCTAAACCGGTATTTTTGGAGCTAAACACAAAAAAAGGGCTAGATCTGGCTCCAAAGCACTAAAATGGCAACACTGTTGCTCACTCTAAAAGCATTGAAATTAAACTAAATAAATAATTTATTTTTCTTCCGTCTCGCTACGCGTTCGTGTATACTAACACATTCTCAATTTGGTAAATTAATAAAACGGATGTTTTATTTTTCACCGGGCTCGATTCGGGAGCATTTTCTTTATTGAAGATCAAAAAAGACTGGACTAATTTACAGCAATTTTCTTACTTAAACCAGAATTGTGCCCGCGCTGTAACTGCACATGCCCTATTTTCCCTATGTGCTGGAAATATTGGAAAGTATTTCCTATCCTAAATAATTTTGTTGTTGCATTTTTCAGTGCGACCTATATTCGTATAATTCTGGCTCGGCATGTTACCGTATGTCCGGTTCAGGTTTGGATGTATGTGATATGTCATCATATGGATGGGCGGCGTGCCGCTTTGAAATGATTGAGTGGCAAAATTCTCAAGTGACATACTTTTCGACTGTTGCTTAATCGTTTTTGGACAAAAACGCTTAGGATTGCATTCGTAATTTATTAAGTGCGATCGGACGTGCGTTAGTGATCATATTGCGCAAAGTGTTTTGGGAATTTTATTTGGGTTGGCCGAAATATGAGTAGTAGTATTTCGGCAAAACAATTTAAGAATTTTTTGTCAGCTATTTGTTTAGCTGCAAACAATTTATGAGACTAATTTATTGTATGGGTACGACTAGCTTGTGCTAAGCGGACAACGTGGGTGGTATCAGTTACTTAACCAATTGTAAGTGATAAAAATGGATAATTTATTGAATGGGATCGGCTAGCTCATGGTAGACGATCCTCTTGTGGACGACGTGGGTGGTATTAACTTGTTCCAAGTTAACTCTTCCCCTGCATATTAGTATTGAAATTGATATAATAATAATGACTATAATTAACAAGTCTGTACTTAAGCTAATTATGTGTAAATTTTTATTTTGGTTAGAGAGTAATTCTATATATTCCTCCTGTTTGATATGTTTCAAATATAAATTCTTTATTTCAATTCTGCATTTGTTTCATTTAAGGTTTCCTTTATTTCTATACTCAGTTGAGCAGAGCTCACAGAGTATATTAACTTTGATTGGATAACGGTTGGTTGTACAGGTATAAAGGAATCGAGATAGATATAGACTTCCATATATCAAACTCATCAGTATCGAAAAAAAATTTGATTGAGCCATGTCCGTCCGTCCGTTAACACGATAACTTGAGTAAATTTTGAGGTATCTTGATGAAATTTGGTATGTAGGTTCCTGGGCACTCATCTCAGACCGCTATTTAAAATGAACGATATCGGACTATAACCACGCCCACTTTTTCGATATCGAAAATTTCGAAAAATCGAAAAAGTGCGATAATTCATTACCAAAGACGGATAAAGCGATGAAACTTGGTAGGTGAGTTGAACTTATCACGCAAAATAGAAAATTAGTAAAATTTTGGACAATGGGCGTGGCACCGCCCACTTTTGAAAGAAGGTAATTTAGAAGTTTTGCAAGCTGTAATTTGGCAGTCGTTGAAGATATCAGAGAAATTTGGCAGGAACGTTACTCCTATTACTATATGTATGCTTAATAAAAATTAGCAAAATCGGAGAACGACCACGCCCACTTAAAAAAAAATTTTTTTAAGTCAAATTTAAAAAAAAAGTTAATATCTTTACAGTATATAAGTAAATTATGTCAACATTCAACTCCAGTAATGATATGGTGCAAAAAAATACAAAAATAAAAGAAAATTTCAAAATGGGCGTGGCTCCGCCCTTTTTCATTTAATTTGTCTAGGATACTTTTAATGCCATAAGTCGAACAAAAATTTACCAATCCTTGTGAAATTTGGTAGGGGCTTAGATTCTAGGACGATAACTGTTTTCTGTGAAAAAGGGCGAAATCGTTGAAGCCACGCCCAGTTTTTATACACAGTCGACCGTCTGTCCTTCCGCTCGGCCGTTAACACGATAACTTGAGCAAAAATCGATATATCTTTACTAAACTCAGTTCACGTACTTATCTGAACTCACTTTGTATTGGTATAAAAATGGCCGAAATCCGACTATGACCACGCCACTTTTTCGATATCGAAAATTACGAAAAATGAAAAAAATGCCATAATTATATACCAAATACGAAAAAAGGATGAAGCATGGTAATTGGATTGGTTTATTGACGCAAAATATAACTTTAGAAAAAAACTTTGTAAAATGGGTGTGACACCTACCATATTAAGTAGAAGAAAATGAAAAAGTTCTGCAGGGCGAAATCAAAAGCCCTTGGAATCTTGGCAGGAATACTGTTCGTGGTATTACATACATAAATAAATTAGCGGTACCGAAATGATGTTCTGGGTCACCCTGGTCCACATTTTGGTCGATATCTCGAAAACGCTTTCACATATACAACTACCACCACTCCCTTTTAAAACCCTCATTAATACCTTTAATTTGATACCCATATCGTACAAACATATTATAGACTCACCCCTGGTCCACCTTTAAGGCGATATCTTGAAAAGGCGTCCACCTATAGAACTAAGGCCCACTCCCTTTTAAAATACTCATTAACACCTTTCATTTGATACCCATATCGTACAAACAAATTCTAGATCACCCCTGGTCCACCTTTATGGCGATATCTCTAAAAGGCGTCCACCTATAGAACTAAGGCCCACTCCTTTTAAAAAAACTCATTAACACCTTTCATTTGATACCCATATCGTACAAACAAATTCTAGAGTCACCCCTGGTCCACCTTTATGGCGATATCTCTAAAAGGCGTCCACCTATAGAACTAAGGCCCACTCCCTTTTAAAAGAGTCATTAACACCTTTCATTTGATACCCGTATCGTACAAACAAATTCTAGAGTCACCCGTGGTCCACCTTTATGGCGATATCTCTAAAAGGCGTCCACCTATAGAACTAAGGCCCACTCCCTTTTAAAAAACTCATTAACACCTTTCATTTGATACCCATATCGTACAAACAAATTCTAGAGTCACCCCTGGTCCACCTTTATGGCGATATCTCTAAAAGGCGTCCACCTATAGACTAAGGCCACTCCCTTTTAAAACCTCATTAACACTTTCATTTGATACCCATATCGTGCAAACAAATTCTAGAGTCAGCCCTGGTCAACCTATAGAACTATGACCCCCTCCTTCTTAAAATACTCTTTAATACCTTCCATTTGATACACATGTCATACAAACACATTCCAGAGTTACCCTAGGTTCATTTTCCTACATGGTGATTTTCCCTTATTTTGTCTCCAAGCTCTCAGCTGAGAATGTAATGTTCGGTTACACCCGACTTAGCCTTCCTTACCTGTTGTTATTCTAGTTGGTAATATAAACGTGTCGTACATTTTAATTTTGCTATTTTGATAGGTATTGTTTGCAATTTCTATTTTACAATTCTCGAATTTTATTAGAAATGTTCCTGTTTGTTTAATCTTTAATTTATTGCAATCATATTTATGTTAAATTTTAAATTCTTAGTATTAGGATTCCTGGCAATATTTCTACAATATTTTTTCCAATGAAAAGTTTTAGTTTACAGTCGGCTTCTTTAAATTTTAGAATATCCAGAATACATTGATTTTCTATTGTTTTCAAATCTTTTCCATATTATTTTTAACAATCTTGTTAAATGCATTATTATTTTCGTTTAACAATATTTCGAAATCGTCTAATACTATTGACAAATTATTACTGTTTGGGATAGGTTCACATTTTATTTTGGAAAGAGTGTTAAATGAAAATGTGGTATCAATATAGTTATAATGATATTATTATTTTGGAAAATTACTGCTAATTTCGCATCTCTATAGCTATCGAAATCCTGAATGAGTTTTAACTCTATTTCCGTTAGGATATCCGTGGGAATTATACCTATTTTACTGGAAAAGATTACTTGTCCCATGTCGTTTATGTGACTTTGTAGGAGTAATATGTCGTTGTTTACCTGATATATGTGTTTAATGAATTCTACCTCGTCTTCTATAGTTTTGATCTTATTTTGAATGGTTCTCCTAAATAAGTTGATGTAGTCTTGAAAGAGAGTTTGTTGTGTGTTTATGTGTGCGGTTATGTTGTTAACCTGATCAGCTAAAAGTTTATTGGTGTATACTAATTTATTAAAATTAATTCTGTTTAATAAAAATTAAATTAACTCAGTTTAATATTATTTTTATGCACTATTCTTCCTGATTGTGTTTTAATTGTGGTGTTGTAAACTTTTGCCACTATTTCTTTCTGTATCTAGGGGTTAACTTATTCCTATT